>REGL01000046.1:564727-574883 GCA_004194395.1 Aurelia aurita complex sp. Pacific
AAAAAGTAGCAGATTGATTTAGGCCCACTAGATCTTTTAGCTAAGATTCGAAAAAAGAATCCGAATCGAGCGATAGCTTGATACATTTGTAGAATGTTCGAATGTATACAATAGTGATAGAAGCTCCAACTCCACATAATCGAACCTTGTGTAGAATATCGAAAAGGTCTATTAGTAGAATCAGTAAGGAGATATTCCGTTTCTGCAAGCGTTGGGGAATGAGTTTCTCTGTTGACCGAAGCGCCATCATCAAGTCAAAGAGCACAGGGAAACGAGAGACTCATCGTCATAAGTCTACATTACATCTACTAAAATCTTATCATTTTTTCAAGATATTCAATTATAGTTGGGTTGCGTTTTTTCTGAAATACCCCTTAGTTCTCCTGTCATTTGCTTCATTGTTGTCATCGTTAAAATGAAAAAGTTTTCACCTTTGGTTAAAATAAGGATAATGAAACTATGCTCACGTTTTTCAGTTTCCAATAAAATTTGATCCCACTTTGCTTACTCCTGACATTTATATTGTGCTCTTCAATCTCTGCAACAATATTTGAAAGAGCTTTCTCCAAAGGTTCTTGTATGCTAGGAACGAAATCTGCCAGTTCTTCAATCTGTGAGTATAGAAGAGAAATGAATCCTTACATAACAAACCCATTTACCTAATACCCATTCACATCATTGACTATTTCTTCTATTCATATAGAATGTTACATTACATGTTAACTACTATACTTTCTAACTACCATTGACTATGTTCTCACTGACACTGTAAACCAGCTCTAAATAAACCAGGTTTAAGTTTCAACCAATCAAATGGATTCTATATGTTGGATTGACCAATCAGAACGCAGTCTTTTATAACAGGCTTTAATTGAAGCTGGTAGCATATGCTTCTAGCAAGGACAGATTTCGTAAGCCAATAGCATGAGTTGCTTTAATTGACACCTCAATTCAAAGGGATTAGCGATCGCAGACAAAGGAAATTCTCTTAACCAGTAATTCAAAACAAAGCTGCAAAAGTTGCTCTAAAACCCAGATAGCTAGCACGCTCGTTGTGCATTCCAAAAATTGTTTTTAAGAGCAAACATGAGCATGTATTGAAAGAAGAAGGATACATCCATACATCTGCCTCGGGATTTTATTTCTTTGGCTCAGAAGCTGAGTAGTAAGTAATTACACCCAAAATTATAAGATAATTGAATCGCCTCCCGACCGGCTTTTGAATTAAACAAATTAAATGTCTGAGGCAGATGTGTGGGTACATCCTTCTTCTTTCGATATTTGCTCATGTTTGCTCTTGAAAACAATTTCTGGAATGCACAACGAGCGAGATAGCTACCTGGGTTTCAGAGAAATTTTTGCGGCTTTCTTTGTTTTGAATTACTGGTTGAGAGAATTTCTTTTGGCTGCAATCGCTAATCGCTCTGAATTGTGGTGTCAATCAAAAGCAACTCATGCTATTGTCTTACAAAATTTGTCGTTGTTTATGCAAATGTGAAGCTGAATGGGGTATAAGTTTCAAAGTTGACAGAAATGTCAAATAGCTTTCAAAATAGTGTAAATCGAACATATTTGTGTGCCTTATTCTAAACTCTATTCTGATGATTTCATTTTATCTTGCTCGATAGAATTTGATGAAACTGCCATGTTCCTATTTGATATCGTCCAATCCAGATTCTTTGTGGAATAGCTACAATGTCAGTGTATTGGATCTATCATGACCAATTCAAAATACAATCTTTTACGGTGTAAACAGAATTGAATACCTGTGGGAGTAGATACTCTGCAAGATTCGTTGCCGGAGTAGTATCAAAGCCAAGATCATCAAAATCAATTTTCAAACATTCTTGACTAGTCTTTATTTTCTCTGCGTAACTCACTAACCTGAAAATAAATTAAATGTGAAAACAGAGAATACAGATAAACAAATTTCGAATATATTGACAGAAAGGAAATTATCATTGCAAGGCTAAAAATTTAAAAAGCAGATGCAGACAAGGGTGCCTACTTTGAATGAATTGTGTTTATTATCAATCCTGTTTTCGTGAAAGTACACAGAGCAATTGCTGTCCTGTAAATCCGTGCCTAACATAAGAAAACTTTCTATAATTACAGTGAAATCGAATTCTAACCCCTGTCAGTGTTAACCAATCAAAAATCACTCTGTCTGGTTCACTATGATCATCTCTTATGACATTTGATATCGTATTACATCAACACCAGAATTTGAAATCACAACATTAGTCTTATTAGGTCGTCTTGACTGGACAGTAATTGCTCTATGTACTGTATCACGAAAACAGGACTACGAATAAACACAATTCATACAAGGTAGGCGCTCTTGATGCAAATGGATATCACCTCTTTCTTTGCACAGCATGGCTTGAAAGGTAGTTTGGCTGCTTTGCAATAAATCTACCCTAAAAATTTATATGTTTTCAATAGCTTCAAAGTGACACTGTTTTAAGCCTAACGTAATGCTACTCGAAAAATTTCGGTAGCTTATGCATCAAATTCGTTCAGAATCCTAAGTTTCTAAAGTATGTCTCAAATTAAAAGTCATGCGAAATTTGCAAAAACGTAAATTAAGCATGGAAAACGCTTAAATTTTTTCTGTTCGCGGACAATTTCACGTGACAGCTAATTAGAGATGGACTTTAACTACTTACAATGTGATCAACTTCTCACAAATATTTTCAATCTTTTCTCTCGAAAACATCTTTCTGTTCTTTATAAATGTTTCACAGATTAA
Organism: Aurelia aurita complex sp. Pacific; assembly: GCA_004194395.1. Taxonomy (NCBI): domain Eukaryota; kingdom Metazoa; phylum Cnidaria; class Scyphozoa; order Semaeostomeae; family Ulmaridae; genus Aurelia; species Aurelia aurita complex sp. Pacific. The sequence continues at coordinate 567,480 of REGL01000046.1, forward strand.
CAGGAAACAGGCAACACCTATAATATAAAAGTAATAACAGTAAAATCCCGCAAACAAGAACATACTTTTCTAACAAGCAGAGTGACTATGTTCTTATAAAGTGGCGCTCTTCCTGTATTTAGGGTGAAGTTCTTATCCCAGGGGTCTAACTGACTATGATGAGCAGAAGGCTGCACAGTATACATCAATAAACTGAAAGGGGGAATCAATAAAAACATAAATTCATTTAAAAATTACACGTCGTACGAAGAATAAGATTGTAACGACGTTTCGAGTATATCAGGTTTCCCGAAACAAACCTGAAACAAATTTGATGAAGAGTTGAACTCGAAATGTTACAATCTTAGCCTTCGTACCAAGTCGNGTAATGCTACTCGAAAAATTTCGGTAGCTTATGCATCAAATTCGTTCAGAATCCTAAGTTTCTAAAGTATGTCTCAAATTAAAAGTCATGCGAAATTTGCAAAAACGTAAATTAAGCATGGAAAACGCTTAAATTTTTTCTGTTCGCGGACAATTTCACGTGACAGCTAATTAGAGATGGACTTTAACTACTTACAATGTGATCAACTTCTCACAAATATTTTCAATCTTTTCTCTCGAAAACATCTTTCTGTTCTTTATAAATGTTTCACAGATTAACAGGAAACAGGCAACACCTATAATATAAAAGTATTACATTAAAACTGCGCAAACAAGAACATACTTTTCAAATAAGCAGACTGACTATCTTGCAAAATGTTATTGCTTTATATTCTGTAAGCAGCAGCTTTTAAGACAGTTGTTCGATTTAGATTAGTTGTACGTATGTAAATATGTACAGCTAGGTAAAAATCGAATGAAAATAAGTTGACAAACAAAAAAGACAGAGTGCATTGACTGACTCACCCAACATAAGTTGTAACAATTTGCTGAAAAATGACTGATCGTAGTACAAGTTGGCACTGTCTTTGTTTACATTCAAAGAGCTTTCTACTATACTATAAATCTTTGTTCGTATACTCACCGGTTGAAAACTGCTCAACAATCTGCTTAGCAAGGTAATATATCCGATGAGGTTCCTCGTTGAAAAAGTTCATTTGTACTTCTTGATTTTTGGATGCAATGGCACCCTGTAGCAACTGACAAATATTCTCCAAACATCCTTCCAATGCTGAGATCAATTTTCGCATTTCTGTTGAAGGGATGCAAGAATTTATGTTAAAACTATCATGTGACCTATAAAATGTCTTGAAGCTTGAAAATTCATCGAAAATCAGTTTTGAAAGTAATCTTTATACTTCTACTTTTTTCTGTATAAAGGCCAAATTATTTTGAGTAATAATAACAATTATACTCTTCCCGGTACACGATTTTTAAACCACAGCTTGAAAACCATTTTACAGAAAAGGAGAAGACAAACATGTGTATTGGTAAACAAAGCGTGCGGTAGCAAAACTTTCGTCAACTCTTGTTTAGACGTGTCATTCTATAGTTTTACCATGGCAATAATGCACCGTTAATGTGGCTGATGTGGCCTATATTATCAAACTATTTCAAACTTCTGAAATGAGATGTATCACTGCGTAGGAGCTCCCACGGTTTTCACTGTATATATAGGCGTTATTCGATCCTTGTTGTGACGAGAGAAGAACGAAGGAATAGCAACATTATCAAGCTTTACTCCCGTGGAAGAGAAACAACACACAGTGAGTAAGAATACGATTTGATCATAATATAGGCCACATCAACGATGCATTATTGCCCATGGTTTTACAAGCAAAGCAAATCCTGATCCGTAACACTATCAACTCGGAGAATCGAAAACTAAAAAAACTAAGGTACAGTTAAGCCCGAAATTATTCATACCTATGCCAAATTTGGAGCATTTTCAATCGTTATATTTGCTAGCTAATTCACAAGATATTTCATTCCTTGAAATGTCTCTTGTACCACTTGTTTCAGCCTTACATTCTTACGAAACTTCAGCCACAGTAAAATTGGTCCTCAAATAGAACGATGCAAAATATTCAGAATTTGGCATAGGTATGAATAATTTCGGGCTTAATTGCGACCTTAATTCATAAACTGTTCTTACAAAAGTTTTAGATTACCTATAAACCTGCAAGGCAACAGGGTAACATGAAGTAAACTATCTAACAGGAAGGTGAAGGTGAAGGTGAAGTTGCGTTTTTCAGCGCCAAGCACTGGGAGCAGACCTAATCGAGTCCGCGACTCCTTGTCATGACGCTCAAGTAGTGGGGTCCTACCGGGTATCGAACCCACTCCGCCTGACTGTTCTGGCTGCAAAGGATTACACCACTGCGCCACAACACCTTCACTTTCAACACCTTCACAGGAGAGTAACTAGAAATAAATATCAAACCTGCATCGATTTTCAATCTATCTAAATGCTCCGCAATATGTATGGATATCAGTGAAAGACAACTGTTTTTCTTTGAGATATCAATCATCTCCATAGCTGTCTCCATACTCAGTTCTTCTGGTAAATAACCACAGTAAGCATAATGTAGAACTGCCTCGACTACTTCCACATTTAAACATGACAATGCGTTGTTCTCGGAATTCCAATCCTCTTCCGGGAAAATGCTGCTTAGGATGCATTGGTGGCATTTGAACTATAAGAGAAGGTATAGATCGTTGTTAAAGTAGATCTACTATAAGAAGGCTTATCAAATAGACTGACGCAATTCCATTGCTGGTGGAAAGCCGCGAAGTCATTGGATGAACAGCGTGAATCAGGAGGACTTCTGTGTGCCTTCAGCAACCAATAAGGATTTGACTCCTACGCTGGCAACCTTTTAGCTATTCTAAAAAAGAGCCTGGATCAAGCGTTATTTTTATACATTTTTATACGCGAGGTTAAATAGGGTGTGGCCTTAGAGCTTCTACCACTGTTGTGCACATTCGAAAATTCTACAAAATGTAGCAGTGCATGAATTTGAGAGTACATTATGCTGACAACTGACGATTTGCATAGATTTTCAATGTACTTTATTAAACTATACTCAGCTCAAATTAAATGTCACGTTAAAATACCTGCAAATGGCAATGATTGAAGGGATTTCCATGCGTTATTCTAAATCTTACGTGACATCCAATCTGAAGCGACCAAGATATGCTTTGTCACAACCAAATTTTAACATGTTATTGCATGATTACAAGACAATCTGATACTTTTCATAAAATAATGTCAACTTCCATCTTTATGATTCAAAATTCAAAATTCATAACTTGTGATGATGACAAAAGTTAAAAAAGATTGGATTTGCAAAAGATTAGAAGGTTCTCACTTGTCTTCCATTATTTGCGAAAATGACCATATCTGCAAAATCTTTGTTTGTCAATGCATCTTTTAAAGAAAAGACAGCATCATTGGACGTCTTGCTTGAAATCTAATGAGAAATAATATTTAAAATTTTAAATGACCTAAAAGTTGAAGGAGACCTCAGCATTGTAACAATAATTCAACAAACCAAACAGTTTTTTCTTCAGGCACAGATCAAGATATGACATATCTGAGCAAGTACTGATGATCATGTGTCCAAGAAAAATATACTTTTTGCAGTTCTAAAAAAGAGCCTTTTTATACATTTTTATACGCTTTTATACGTTTTAAGGAATCTGATGAATAGACAGCAAAGTAGAGGCCTTGAAAGGTTTTAACTCTTATGACTAACCTGGTAGCAAACAAAAAAGAAGTTTATGAAGTGGTCCTGGTCCACAAGAATAAAGTAAAAGAAATTAAACATCTTAAAAGCAAGTATATTATACTGTACATACCTTTTGACATTCAAGTTTAAATCCAGTTTCATGCTTCAAAATCAAGATATTAACATCACCTGATAATTTAACCTGCAAGGATTAAAATTGGTCTCAGAAAAAAGTTGTCTATTTGTTCCTAAACAACAGATTAATGGATAAGAACTAGGTAAGTGCAACAAAAAAGTGGACCAAAACAGCAGGAATATTCAATGATGCTTTTTTGTAGCAAATCTATACATACAATAGTTAAAAACTTGGTACTGTACTGTAGTACGGTATATACTAGATAATAGGTACTAGGAAAAAAAGGAACGCAAAAAACAGACAGATTTCTCAGCACACTGAGGCCTTTCAAATTATTATTATTACTATTATCAAATTATTTACAGTTGGTATAATACATAGTAAAGACACTCATTCAAACCAACTATTTACAATACTACGAATTAATAAAATAAAAGTATGGGATCCTCACTAACACCTAAATTTCTTATTTAATTGCAGATCTTGCATGTACAATTTTGCCCATTCCATTCTTTGATCATTCTTTTAAATATCGCTGTTGAGTTTGAATTTTTATGGTATCTGGTAGAGTGTTCCATAGGAGAGCGCCTTTGAATGCAAGTGAATTAATTCCGAATGTGTTTGCATTTCTTTTTGGTAACTGCAACAGATTCTTTGTTCATAATTCATATTTTGTGTGTTTTCTTTCAAAGAATGTCAAACTTACGTTATCATCAATAGTTACATATATACTTGCAATATCTAGATAATTTCCTCAGAGATTTGAAGTGCAAAATGCTCTTTCATTCTAGGAAAATGAAAATATTCAGAAGATACAAATTGATAAAATTTATCTATGATGATACAGATGATAAGCAGGCATTGATAGCTTAAATAGTATCTGATGTAATTTGCTTAAATGAATTTTCGAATTTTATTCAAAAATAAAATATGCAATGATTTTGGACAACTTACAGTAAATTCAATTGATTGTCCACTCGAAGTAAAAAATGAAAGCTGCCAGAGTCCTTTTTGAAAATTCAACTGCAAAAATAAAGTGGGAGAAAGTGAGAGTCTCCATGACAGCTAATATTATTGAAGGCACTAAAAATTGACTGCCAATACCAAAAAATCTTCAAATAAAACCCAACAGAGAAGAACATGAGATTAGTATGTAAACACAAAAATTAGTATAAGTTTATTTTTGTCTTTTAAAAATGTTTTAAAAAGCTCTCTTCTCAAAATCACAAAATTATTAGACTTTAAAAGCATCAAATTTTTAGAGTTTATCTCATTTTTCTATCCATTTCAGCAAAAACTCTGTGGCCAGCAGTACTGTAACTTGTACAGTACACGCCTTGTGCACATCAACATTACAAGAATTCACAAGACCTCTCAAGGATTTGCAAGAATTCTTCACATTTTGATAAGAATCCTTGAGACACGTGAAGGACTACAAATTTTCTAAAATAAGAATTCTTAAAAAAATCAAAAAATATCTTCAAAGAATTCTTAGGCAGGAAAACCAAATTTTAATGTGTACAAGCCTATTATGCATCAGACTAAAACAAGCCTCCAGACAGCTTTAACACATTATGCAACATCTCCAAATTTGATAATTTTTAAAGCAAAACAATGATCAAACTTACTGAAAACACTCTTGCTTCCATATAAGGGTACTTCTTTGCAAGAACATGTGGTTTCCATGACACATATCCTTTGTTCTCAATCTCAAATTCTGCCCTATGGAGTGAGATATCAATAGATGCCTTTAAACTATGCCCAAATAACCATGCTCTAATACCATAGAACTACAATATCCTGTAATTTAGTAGCCCATCGTATATATAGTTTTAGCTTTCTTGTTAGTTACAGTATTTCATTCACAATTATAGTTCATGTTTTATTTATTGAGATATTTATTCTGTATTGATGTTTTCTTGAGTAAATTGTCTAGATTTGTTTAGTTTGGTAGACGACACTCCTTGTAAATGTAGCATGTCTAAATTGGTTGATTGTAATAATCATTTCTGTTTTCTTTGTTATTTGTACACCCTCCAATTATATCCATTTGCCATGTTTCACCAAAATACACTTTAAAGTATTCACACATAGATGTTGATAAATGATAAAACAAATCATAGTGCTAAACATTGGTCCTTAAAACTATAAATGGATAAATTTACTAAATTAGTAAATTTATAGTTTTGAGGACCAATGTTGAGCACTGTGATTTGTTTTATCATTTAACAAATTAGTAAATCTATTTTGTGAAAAAGGCCTCATTAGAAACCAGCAACCTATTGAAAGTATATTTCTTTTTTCAAAAGAATGAAATAGCAAGTATCTATACCCTTCAATATTGTTCTCTTCAAAGCTCTCTAGGACATCCTTGTTTTCTTCCCTTACTTCCTTAGAAATTTTGTGGCTGGTAACCTAGAAGGAAACAACCAAGAAACATTACAACTCTCAAAAGATAATTTTGTAGCAATTTTGGATTTTCTTGATTTCAAGGACACAAGGTGATTCAGAATTTCCTTTTTATGAGGCATTGGAAGTCGTGGTCCTTGTGACCGCATATTAAATGATGGACCATTTGACGTGCAAACTTTGAATATGAATTTTATCCTCAGGTGTGCCAAGAAAACTTTGGCTGATAACATTGGATTTTCGTTTCATTAATCTGCATCCTGCATTTGAAGGGAGGTGTCTTCCTTTATTTAGTAAAGATACCGGGTAAATCTTGCTGTTAACTGTCAAGGGGATAATTTATCAGAATTCTGGTCCAACCAAAGGTATGAATTTGGCAATATTGAATACATTAGGAATGTTGGTCCGGAGGAGGCCAAATTTCAGTACCTTTTTGGTTTGGTGTACACAAACGCCCAGGCACAGCGCCATATTTTGGCACCTTCCCAGCCAGCAAAAAATTTATGCATTGTATTATATTGCAATTTATTGCAGTAAGTTTCTAGTAGACTTGTAATTGTGTTTTGCTTTCATAAAAAAACGATTGAACTGTTCTCAACTTTTCTTTCAGGCGTTACCATCAGCCCATCCCCATTTCGTGTTTGGCTGTCATTCATTTCGCTTTTGAGCCCCCTCTCCTTCGAATTCTTTTCTTCCGTTCCATTATTCCTGGCTGGCACTTACTTTTAGTTCTTCTGGCTGGCAAGGAGGTGCCGTTTCATAAAAGAGTAACAAATAAAGAACTTACAATCCAAATACCAATCAAGTCTTTTTTCCTCATCTTTTTTCTTTGAGAAATACAGAAACCAATTTGTTTTTCTTTCTTGCAGCCAGTGATGAAAAAACTGCAAATGGCTAGGCCGACCTTAATGGTTGTTGTGGTTGCTGCTGTTGAGGAAATTGCGCCTTCAAAGTGGCCATGAATCTTCAAGTCCACAACATAGAAATTTTTATGGTCCACACCAGCATTTAGGCTCGCTAGAACCCGGGGGGGGGGGGAGGGGGGGTACATGACTTTTGGATGGACGGGGCTCTGCCGCCCTGTTTTAAGAAAGCAATCCTCTTCTAATTACCGAAACTTGCCTTGGAACCCACCCTTACGGTGAATTTTGGAGGGAAAAAGACCATTTAAAATCTTTTTTGCAAATTTCAGTGAAACCCAACCCC
>REGL01000046.1:606779-629879 GCA_004194395.1 Aurelia aurita complex sp. Pacific
TTTTTAGCGAAAAATTCTGGAGCAGGGTAACAAAAATTTTTTTCGTGGGCAACCCCCCGTACAAATTTAAGTCAAGTACCCCCCCCCCCCCGGGGTAAGATCTCAAAACAAGTAAATTACATAATTCGCACTCAAAATAATGTTCAAACAGTTGCTTTAACTGTACAGTGTCAAAAAATTTTGAGTGCGACAGGAAAAATGAAACTGTAAATTACAAAAGTTTCTTAGCTTTTTCAATACAGGCAGGGTTATTTCTTAGCTTTTGAAAAATTGAGCCTACCGTTTCTTATAAGCGGCTTCTTATAAAAAAATGAGTTTAATGTTTATTGGGTATTATTATTATCAATCAATAGACCATGGTTTAATTTACACTGGTCTTAAATTTTCCAGCAAAATACAGCTCATATATCGACAAATGTATGTCTAATATGACTTTTTAATTGATCTAGCAAAGACAGCGAAAAATCAAATGAAACGAAATCTGCATAATAAGGTCACGGGGAAGGCACTGGCTGGCTGGCTGATAACAATTTTCATCAGCATTTCAGCAAAAGCCAACAAAGCGCAACTCCACCAGCATTTTGTTAAACAATTCTACATTCCATAGCTTTAATGTTAGTGCCATTCATTATGACTAAAATAACTTAATTCGTTGAAACACTGAAACGACACTTAACGGTTATATCAAACACAAGGTACCATCATCCGCTTCGCTTCCCCCCAACCAAAATTTGCTTAGGCCAAAAAGATGGCGATTCGGAGACGCATACCTTCTCCAGCTTTTCGAAGTGTTCACGCAAAAATCTGAAAGGGTTGTCTGGCTTCGCAACACACAGTTGAACTATTGCATCTTTAAGGATACTTTGAATGTTTCTTTGTTCAACATATTGCTCACATTCTCGGATCATTTCAGCATCACTTTCACTTGTATGATGTTCCGAAGCCATTTTCCACTTCACGTCGCAGGATACAAAAGCTCTTCTAATTTATCCAAACATATGGCTCATATTTTAGCATAATTAACATCTGCTGCGATAGGCGTCTCCTCCGCAGTTCTGTATCACACAATAATCAATCCATCAATGAAGTAGCCTTTAGACTCCAAAAATCATGAACAGTACTATTTGCGAAATATTTTCATCTGACACTGGTCGCACATCTTTCTAGGCTCACTGAATGGCTAATTTCAATGTGCACTCGTTTTTTCGAATTCCCGAAAACTGTAGTAGATACTTGAATCAGTACTCTGGTTATCAGAGTCTCTAACATAAAATGGAGAGTCTCCATTTTATGTTAGAGAGTCTGATACCCAAGGTATTGAATCAGAAACAAACAGATAAAATCTTTGCTTGGAAATTTTGAAGAGAAAGTAAGAATCTGTCAAGTTCAAAGAATGGTTCTTATAAAGAATGGTATGACTTCTATTTGCTGCTCATGGGGACAGAATGAGCTTTCGCGAGGCACATAAAAAGTTTTTCCCGTGGCAGAACAGTCAAAGAATGTCATGAAAAACACACTGACGTGGTATTTTGACAGCTAAAGAGTATTTGAATTGGAAAATGAGACCTTCGAGAAACCCCATACTTTACCATGAATTCAGATGGACGGTAGACAAGCAATACACGGCTTTTGTAAGAAACTCGAAGAAGTACATTTGTAAGAAATACACGGCTTTTGTAAGAAACTCGAAAGAAAATGTCAACTTTGTTAGTGCCAAAGGCATTTAACTTACTTTAGATTTTTTCGATGTAAGGATTTCCAAGTAACATCTGCTATTTTCCTGCAATATGTTTTGAGACATAAAACAGCAATTGGCAAGAAAAGTAGATCTGCATCTTTGGAGTCCTGTTGCAAAAACTATTTCGCGTCCTTTGATACATAGCCAGTGCCTGCACAAAACATGAAATTACATTGAACAAATTCAACAACAAATCTGTCATAATACCCTTGAATTTGACTTTAAACAGAAAAGGTACAGGCAAAGGTAAAGTTCGGATTTTAGCAGTAAGCGTAGCGTCCATGACGCTTATGCTGCGTGAAGCATCAGGTATACCTTCAGGCAGGCAATCAATTCTATGCTTTGTCCATCTGGTCAATCCCATTTTTCTGGGCTGGCACCGGATCCAGACTACTACTGCGAACTGCTGCTGAAGCAGCAGTCAGATTTTCAGATCCTTGTATCTGGTTACTAAGGTCCACACCTATTTTCAAAATACCGCTCCCTAGTATTTCGAATAACCTCGCCTTAGTAGTAGTCAGGATATTTCCTGGATCCGCCAATGCTGATTCCGTCTGACTGAGCTGTTCTGGTTGCATGCAAAGTCGGAGGATAACAACAGATCGTCACAACAGCTTCAGTTTCGTACATGGTAATACTCGAGTTCCCCCGATTTTCGCACATCCTAGCAGTAGTTGATTTCGAACGAATTTTTTATGTATCATCAAAGCTTTCGAATTATTCATGAGCTCTGTCTTCGCCCTCGCATATGTCAGCTTAAAAATCGAGCGAAGGAGGCTATAATTTATCCTAACAAATGCAGCCAACAGCTGACAAATCCCAGTTGAATGATCAAGACTCATTTCGACGTAACGGCAGCTGTTTGCGCTTATTGCAGATGTCGAAATGAGCCAGGGTTTTCTCTTTCATAAGCAAATTCTGAAAAGCGAAATGTTCAACCTTAAAAAAGCCTAGTTTGCAGTTATGCAGTCAGTGAAATTTTCCGAGCAGGTACAACTTTCGGAAAGAGCACACACGTAGCTTTTATACCGGGTAAGTAAAGAAAAAAAAAGTTAACATGTTTGTTGGGCTGTTGAATAAAAAGTACATGGCTGATATTCAAAATTGAAATGTTAATCTATCAGTTAAAGGATAACTTAGATTTTAAAATTCCGTTTGGTAAAATCACTCATCATTTAGACCCAGAAATTAGGAAAATTCTGGTAAGGGGCTTGTATGAGAAGTGGGAACGAGAATTCCATGATCAATTCTGGTCCATGATTGAAACTTAAACTTGAATTCTAGTTCTGACACGGACAATCGTATCGAATCTAAATTTCAGTGGCAAGTAATAAGGACGGCGAAGTAAGTTGCGAGGTCAGGCCTCCCAGAGGTCACCCATCCGAAGTTTGACCTCACTCCACCGAGCTTAACTTTAGTCAGCCGCCTGAAACTGTGCACGCCGCTCAGCCACTTAACAGGTCAGTTTGAATATATCAGCCGCAAACTTTTCATTCCACAGCCCGCCAAAACATGTAAAGTGTTTTTATTCATCCGGTATAAGAAACGAAGAATTTGGGCCAGTACTGAAAATTTCTTTGAATTATTAGATTTCAGTTTTCAGAGTTTCTTACCAGTTTCTTGAAGGTTCCACAACAATCTTCAAGTTTACTACCTCGTGGACATTTCAGAGCAAAGTGTTTTAAGGCCTTTTTTCCAATGTTTAGACATGGCTCAAGTGAAGTACGTTCCCGGGGGGTGTACTTCACTTTCAATTGTACAGGGGTGTGCAGTCCAAGAAAAAAAATTTTCACCCGGCTTTAGAAATTTTCCCTCGAAATTATAGCCGGCTTTAGAAAAAATCGGCGAAAAGCATACCCTTAAAACGTAAGAATTGGTTAAAAACAATGAAATAACGCGTTTGACAACCGGCTTTAGAAAATTTGCCCTCTTTCAATACCCGGCGTTAGAAAAAAGAGGCGAAAACGATACCCGGAAAGGAGTGCACATCCCGTCAGTAAAATATACTAAGTAGCCCCCCGGGAGTACGTTCCAAGAAATACGAGGGTGGAAAAAGTGAAAATAAAGATTAATAAGAAAAAGAATTACAAGAAGCTTCATGTTTCAATATCCATTGATAACAGTAAACTGTGGACTTCCTTTATCAAAGTCAAATCTTAAATCATATTTCCCCAGCACAAGTTACAAAAGGAAATACGTATAGGTTACAAATCTTTAAAAATGTCGGTGTGAAATTCTCCAACCTATTTCTCTGAACTGAATGGTTTGAAAGAAACTTTAGCTACTTTGCTATAATTCTACCATCGCACTTTTCGGACATTTTCAATATTCTTTGAAACTACAGCAACTTTCATATTTCACCCCCCCCCCCCCATTTAAAGATGTGACACCATTAATTTTCTAAAATATAAAACCAGAAGACTGAATGACTTACCTTTGATACCATCATAATGATACCATGCTGTAGATATTCTTAAACTGTGGATTTCTTGGAAATTATTCGATTCCTTATCAAACAGTTTAGAAATAACGATGGGATTAAATTTTTTTTAAATTTTTCTTGAAAAAAAGAAAAGTCTGCAAACAAATCAAATGGTAGAATTAGAATTGTGCTTTCAGGAAACAACGAACGAAATATTGAAAATAATGAAATAAACTATTAAAAAGTTTGGATACAAATCTGCAAGAATTTTCTACTCTTTTTTTTGAACTATAAAATTATCTTTTTCAGTAGTAGTGACATGAGACACTGCTATCAACACATAAATCATTCCATTCAAGCTAGTACCTTTTTCTTCTTCGGTAATTCTACGATAAAAGTTTTACGATCTTGCTTGCTCTCTGTCTCTGCAATACTGTATCTCCTCCTTTAATTTCGTCTGAATCTGAAAACAAAATACAGTTGCGTTTATCGGTCATGTAATTACAAACTAGTTTTTTGAGTATCCGATCTTTCTTTAAGAAGAAACTTGGATAAGCCGATAGTACTAAAAGTTTCTTAATTTCACTTCAGCTTTTTGCAGTAAAAGTTCTTTAATCTAGTAAAAAAAGTGGCTTAAACAGCCACACACGTATTTTTTATGAGAAACTAAGAATTTGGGCCAGTAATGAAAGTTTTTAAAAATTATCAGATGTCGAATACTCAGAGTTATTTACGAGTTTCTTAGAGGTTCCATAACGATCTTCATGTTCACTACCTGTGTCCTCGTGAACATTTATAACTCAAGTACCTTACGAGTAATATGATATAGGAATTGTGAAAATAAATTAAAAATATGTTAAGGATTTCCTTTATCAACATAAATAGTTTCTTAACTTATATTTTCCCAGTACTGGTGTTTCTTATTTTTTGGCGATCTGAGAGTTGAGTTTATTAGTGGCAGTAGCCTGCGTCATCCTAAAGTGTAGGATTGTTGGGCAGTTTCTGATACAAAAAAGTACGTGCATTACTTCACTCTTTGGATTGAATGGCATGAAAGAAACTTCAGTTATATACTTTGCTATAATTCCACAAGGCACTTTTTTATTTGAATATTTCATATTCACAGTGCATTTCCTTTTTCAAAAAGAATTCTAGCATATTTTTTCGAAAAAATTCAAAATCATCGTTGCCTTGAAAATAATAGAGGAAAGTTCGATTGAAAAAATATGTATACAATCAAATATTGATATTCCTGAAGATTTCGATATGATATCTTGTTAATAACAACAACCCTTTAGAATTATGCAACCAAAGCAAGCTATGGAAGATTGGGTACCGAAGATTGGGAAGAGTCGAGGAACATCTAAGACGTCACATAATTTGACAAGCAACCTCGCGAAATTTTCTATTTTGGCGAATTCGCGAAATATCATTCACATAATTTGACAAGCAACCTCGCGAAATTTCCTATTTTGGCGAATTCGCGAAATATCATTCCAAACCAAAAGTTTTGCGTTTTTTGCAACTGGCTAAAAGTTCTTTCTCCTTGCATGCTTGAAGTAAGATGAGGGATGTACAGCAAAGCTGCGACAAAAGCTTCCAAAGGAAAGCATTCCAGCATCAAACACAACGTGCAGAAGCACACAAGGAAGACAAGAGGTGGACTGTGTGAAAACACATATGCTAGCTTGACAGAAAACTGCCAAGTCAAATCAACTGGGGCAGGAGACGAGGATGGGCCTAAGTGTCCATTGATTTTCCAACGACCAGACTCATTCTCTGTGATTAAATACGTTGAGTTTGCTTGCAATGGTAGATACTTAGCATGTGTTGAGGTGAAACATGTCGATAAAAACAAAGACCCTCGAGCATGGCAATACGGCAACCCTTTGACGCAACTGTTGCTGCTGCAGGTTGCACAAAATGATAACAGTAATACTAATGAGGCAACAAATACAGCACCACACGTGGCATCAAATAATGATGTTGAATTAGATGGGGATTTTGTGATCGTTGCTTCCACTGGGATTGATTTCATTGAAGTCTATTGTGTGGCAATGTCATGTGACACAACACAAATTGCTACATATGGATTTGGTTATAATGATCTTTCAAGGAAACCTACCATTTATGTTTATGAGATTCAAAGTCATGGTCTGAATGATGTTGTACTTGCGCGCAAAGCAAAACTTGTTTTTGATGATAGTGAAATATTATGGGCAAAAGTAACAACATGTAAATTTCTACCAACGAATGATGAGATACTTGCAACATCTATTTGCAATGATTATCACTCTGTCAGAAAAACAAATTTCTTAGATTTTTGGAACACAAGATCAAATCTTCACATTGCAAGATTTAGTATTGGCAAAGAATCCCCAGACTTTCAGGGATATGTTTCATCAAAGGCTTTTTCACCAGATGGACTCGTACTAGCTATGGTATCTTCAACTACGCAATGGCAACTTTTGCTGTACAATTTTCAAGCAACCTCCTTCAGCAAAGTGTTTTCAAAGCATCAACTGGGGTATGATGACCCAGAAGAACATTTTCAAACAATCTGTGAGTTTGTAGGAGAATATAATTTACTGATATGTACTTTCCATGGTGAATTATCAAGATTAACACTAAACCCAAGCTCACCAGCAGTTCAATCGTTTCTTTACACCATTAACTTTTTTGAGTTTCAACCACAGAATGGCTTACTACCAACAGAAAATGAAGTCATAGGGTTCAAATATTGTCAAGATTCACAGAGATGCTTAATAAAGACCAAATCAAAACTTTTCACAGTGGATATGGAAAGCTGCAAGGTTAAAATGGAAATGTCCTTTGCTAATAACCCTGACAACAGTGATTCTAGTTCTTGTATTGCAATATCAAAAACCGGAAAGGAGCTTGCAGTTATTATGAATCAATGTTCAATAAAGGTTCTCTCAGTTCAGAACAAAGATTCATCTCTCAAAAGCATCTGCAGACACAAGTTAATAACACTGGTCCCAGAAGACAAAATATCTCATTTATTGCTTCCAAAAACTTTGAAGTCATACCTTTTATATGGAAAACAATAGTAATTTGTTAACAGACTGTAAAGAGTTTTTTTAAGTTGATATAAATTATTCTTTGTTGTAGGTTTGGAATAAATAAAAATATTTTAAAATGCTAGAACAGTACCTTCTTCTTTTTCCATGATCTGTCTGGCTTCTTCCAAAGTGTCATCTCTTGCTTTCCCCTTCAAATCTTTCATGTATTTAATCAAACTTTTAAAGTGTTTATTTGAGATCTGTAGATGAAGGAAGGTGAGATTTTTTTATGAAAAAGAGCTTTTGATAGGATCACTGATATCAATGAGACAATAAGATTAACTTGAATTTTGGACAAATAATTTTTGAACAAACTATCTTTTGGCAAAAATTTTTGAACAAACTACTTTTTGGCAAAAATGTTCTGGATGTTTTTTTAGTTTCTACAGAAGTTCAGACATTCTTGTAAAATTTTGGACAACGATAGAAAAAGGTCATAGTTAACTTTCCTTTGGCTGTCTTTTGACAAAAATGTTATTATATACAATTTAGCTGATTTTGTTTCATTTCAAATTTTCAAAAAGATCCATGCCAGAAGTTTTGATTCAATAACTATTATTGAGAATGATGAAAATGATTGCCGAGTAAAATGACTTTTGTTCGAAAACAACACATTCCTTTTTCTAGTATGCAAAATTTTCTGTGAGCAAGACATTACAATATTAAACAATAAAAAAGCATAAATCTTGTGATATTCTTTGCAATTAACAAAAAATATGAGACTAAAATTTCCGACCACAAACGATTTTAGACAGCAAAATATACAGATGTCTCAAATTTTCAAAAACATTTAATGTCTGAAATTTTTTGGATTTAATGTTGTAATAATTGTTCATGTTATATCACCTTTGATTCATCATAGAGGTTCTTCAACAACCAAACTTGTCTAACTTTCTTGAAAGACCATTCACTTCTATTTTTCTTCCAATTTAGTAAATATTCAATTGCTGGATGAATATCGCTTTTTTCTTCTACTTCATCACAATTTTTTGTATTCTCTTCAATCTCAGTTTTTCCTTCTGTTTTTGATCGTTTTACTTTTTTAAGCTTTGATGCATCCATATCATTTAACAGTCCTTCAAATTCCTCTTTCTTTTCTCTGGAAATTTCAACTTCCTTCTCAGAATTTTCCAACTCTTTGTCACCATGATCATTGGAATTATGCTGTGCTTTAGCATTGCCACTTCCAATCACGCTTGTCATGCTTCCAATTTCATTTTGAGATTCATCAGGGTGGTTCATTTTTTTAGATCTTTTCTTCTTCTTTATTCTAACATGCTCATCATCATCTTCAGATATCAATCTCTTCTCTTTCTTTGATGATTTATCTTTCTTGCCCATCCTGACTGTTATTGAGCTTGCAAAATTCTATAAGCATCCAAAGAAGAAAAGATTGGTATAAACCCATAAAAATAGCTGCACTTATAAAATGAAAAATTATCTTTCTCTGATGAAGTCTACATATCTTATAGATGAGATGTCAGGTGCAATGTGTGATAATGCAAAATCACTTATGCAAAACTCTTCATCGTTTTTATTCTGCATATTTTTACCTGCATCTGATCTTTTGAGATGACAGACACAGCACTCCCTTGGCGATTTTGCTCAATTAGTGAGTCCTAGCAAAGCATGATACAGATAACAAACAAGCTTTTGTCTTTTTGATATTCTCGAACTGTAACAGTCAATTTTTATTATCTCAGCTTATGATGGTTGCTCTATTTTTTGGTTAATTTCTCACAATGATTGACCAATACTAGCCTACACATATCGTCATATAATAAGTCATAAGAAAATCATTTTCAAACCTTTTTCAGCTTGTTCTTTTAAGTATTTTCAGAGAAGCTTTCTCTTGTGTTGTGCACACATGTTATCTTTCCAAATTGGTTGCAATGTTGAATTAGCCCCTTATTGAGAATGCAAAGAGAGGCTACTGATATAGATTATTTATCTCGCGTTGCTATGCGACAGATTTTCCAGTCTGCGCATTTTCGCGAGTTCACGCAGGAAACAACAGCAACAGCAATTTTGGAGCAGGACAAAAGAACAGGAGGGCCAAATCAAACAACAGCAAAAATGGTGGCAGTGAACAAGAATTGAAGTTCGTGTGCAAGATGCAATGATCGAAGCTCAGATGTTTAACATTCACAATAAGAGAGATGTTCATGAAGTTCTTTTGTAAATAGGTAACAATACTTATTATGCGATATGGCATGCCACTTTATTCATTTGCTGTATTTGCAAATGCAGCTGGGAACAGCCTCTTGCTGCCTCTTGCTGCTATTTATATCACCACTCACCAGAATACCTGGCTGAAAGTGAAAGCAGTTGATGCCATTTATTGCTTGAGCTGGATATCTGTCTTCTATTTCTTTACCTGCTTGATTGGTTTACAAGATTAAGAAGATGAGTATTTCTTCAAAGAAGAACAAAATTTTTCCTTAGCAAAGTATATGGTGGAGAATTCTTACTTACATCACTACAAAACAATAAACATTACAGTCCACCAAATGTGTGTGCAAATGTAAATGGTGTTAAATGTGTGAGTAACTGGTGCATGAATGCAACATGCACGATTTTACAAAGAAAACAGTGCAATAATTTTCAGCAAAAAGCACTGTTGACTGGAATCCTTGCAAAAATGCATGCACACAGGTCTATATTGTCTTGAAGGTCTCTATATTATGTCAGTTAAATGTTCCTTTCTTTTCTAACAGTCATGGAGAAAGTCTCACCTACCAAGAAATCCAGATCCAGTCTTACTCTCATAGACAGAGGAAGGAAAACTCAACATCCAAAATTGTTGCTTTGTGGGTTTGAAATTTGGAGCATCCCAAAAGAAGTGTTCAAAGACCCTTTTCCTTTCTGTCTGGAACATCTCGATTTGAGTAACAATTACTTAGATGCTGTTTCCAATGAAATCAAACTACTGGAAAATTTGAAAACATTGATTTTATCTGGGAACAGTCTAACAGGACTACCAAAGGAAATAGGAGAGCTCAGAAAGCTAGAAACACTTGATGTATCAAGAAATAAGCTATCATCATTGAGGAAGGAGATCAATAATTTAAAGGAGCTTAAAGCAGTTAATCTTAGTGGTAACAAGCTGACATTGATACCAGAATATCTTCTCAGTTTGCCAAAGTTAAAGAAAGTATTTTGCATCAGAAATGAGATACTTAGAAATGTCCCCAGGCACATTGCAGCTGAAGGATTGGAAGCCATGAGAATCTTTCTGCAAATCCAAGTTGAAGAGTATGAATGCTTCAGGGAAGAGAAGAAAAGAGATAAGAAATTGAATAAAACATTTGATGGTCTCCTTGAAGAGATAGAGAAACAATGGGTATTAGAAGATGAACAATTTGTCAGAAAAACAAAAGATGCATGTACGCAGCTTGATGATGATGACTGTGACAGTTTTGATAGGAGTGTCTCTAGAATGTCACAGCCCAGAGTTTCTGCAGAAACCTGTACAAGTACACAGACAGAATTCAATGATGCAAATATCATAAATGATGAAGACCAACAGAAATTTATTTCTTCATGCAGAAGGTATGGTGCATTCTGGAAGATTTCTTTAGTTCAGGCCTTGCACACATGATCATAGTCTTCTTGCCAAATGATTCTAAAGAATGCTTTTCATTCCTTGAGAATTCTTGTTTAAAACATCACAGTGTTTCATATGATGTAAGAATCCTCATAAAAATGTCAAGAACTCTTCTCATCTTAATGTGTGCAACGCCTGTACTGTACCTACCCGCATTAGGTTTTCAGTGTTTCCACTCTTGTCAGAGATCACTTCAAATTCTCCTTGTCACTTCAAAGTGTCATCATTGGAAACCAATTTTTAAGAAGTCAAAGTTCTAATGGAAACCAATTTTTAAGAACTCAAAGTTCTAATTTCTGTTGATATTACTTAAGTGTTAACAAATAGATGAGAAACTGATCATTGATAGAATATAGATCTGAAAAGTGACTTAAAGATGATACTTTGCATTTGCCTATCAATTTGCATTTGAAAACCTGAGAGAAGATGCCTCTTTCTTCCTCAAATTTTTATTTGTTATATTTGTTTTAAAGCCCACTCAGGTACTCAACTGGCAGCAACCAACATCCACTGTCACCAAGAGCTGCTAGCAGAGGAGGGACAGATGAAGATAAAGCCATAGAAGAATTAGTTAAAATCTTCCACAAGCAAATTGACTTGGTGAATGAAAGCAAGACAAAATGTCTTCTTAAAAAGCAGAGGAAAATGTGTGATGATGTGCCATCAATTTGTAATTCAACAACTGGTGACACTCCCTCAAGGAGGAATCATGTTATAGAACAATGTCATGGGTGTGGTCTCAAGAGGAGGGATACATCAACTTCAGAATATGGGAGCATGTCATCTTACAGCAGAATGCAATCTGACAGTTGTACCATTGACGGAGATGATGACAGCTGTGACTGCAATGATGGGAGCCTTCTTGATTCACATTTAAGTGATGCAGAGTTAGATGAAACATCAGAGCTGACAGATTATGATGAATCAAGCTCTGAATATGACAAAGATGAATTCTGGTATGCTTATTTGTGCAATAAGGCACCTTTTACAGTACAAGCTTTGTGCGTATTAACACCACTTTTTGTTTTTCTCCACAAAATGCTTGAGAACATTTCTGAGCTCTTAAAAATTCCTGTTTGAAAACTTGTTCAGTCTTTCATATCACTGTGTAGAATTCTCATCAAAATATGAAGAATTCTTGAAGATTCTGATAGTCCTGCCATGTTAATGCACGGTATAATGTGCCACTGCTGTCTGTCGTAAGAATAGACCTTTTAGTTAATCTAAAAGAAGAGCCTGGATTAATTGATACTATATTTTTATACATTATCTTTGTATTGAGAGGTTTGAATGAGTGGCATTAGAAAATTATTGAAAAGGATAAGATAGCATTCAATTCAGATGTTTTTAGAAAACTCTAACCGCTTATCTCTTGTTCTGACAGTCTATGATATCTGTCAAGAACTCTTGCCAGAAGAGTAGGTGCTGTAAATATCTGCAAAATGGAATTTTTCTAGGAATGTACCAATAATTAAAAAAACAGCTTTTGGAGCAAGAAAGAGCAATATTTTGAATCAAATTTTGTTGTAGCTGTTTGTGTTCAAAGTGTATTGAAGCCCCTTGAAACATACTAAAAAGCTGCTTTATTCTTTCCAAGGTCTTCTGTGGAGGAGAGGTACATGAATGCTTGCAAAGAGCTGGTCATCAGACAACATGGTATTGGTGTCACAATCCCAGAAATGAATCTTAGTGGTCACAAACATTCTGATTTCTCTTTTGAGGTCGTAAATGAAACTGAGTTTGCCCCATCATTAACATCAAATGCAATCCTGGCTACCCCAATTGTACATGCTAGCCCTCACGGTGCAAGGTTCTACTTATCCATGGAAGCAAGTGTAAAATTGCCACTTCATGTTGTAGTTGGTGGAGATATCATTGTTCATTGTTTTGAGAGTGACACTGACATTGACGAGCCTCCTCTTTGGAAAGAAATACGGCAAGAAGCTTTTGAAATTGTTGGTCAAAGTGTCGTTATTAAGACCAAGCATTTCTCATTGTTCTGTGCAACAGTATCAAAGGAATACCCACATGTGGAGAAACGAATTTCACCAGCACACGGAGGTAGTTTATATCATGAGGAAGTGCCTGGACTTGAAGTTAATTTCACAAAGGGTTGCATAAATAATGATATTGATGCTTCTTTAACTGTTTTGTATGATGATGATGACTACAAACCTACCAACACAGACAGAGCCATAGCAAGCCCTGTTATAGCCCTCGGCCCCCATGGGATTAGCTTTGAAGATGACGTCATTGTGACTCTACCTCTTCCTGATGCCAGCGAGGTTTTTAAAATAGTAAGAGATCCAGAGTTGATCATCTTGGAAAGCCGAACAAAACTGGGTGAAAAGACTTCATGGAAAACGGTGAATGTTTCGTATGAAATTATAGAGCATGGTGGCGTATATTCAGTTTCGTTTGCAGTGAGGCATTTCACCCTGTTTGAGGCGTTGTGGAATATTGCAAACACGACGGTACAAACAGTAAAGAAAGCATCAAATTTGTTTCCAAAGTTTACCTATCTAGTTTACTTTCAAGCTCTGATGAGTGACTACTATGGCAAACAATTTGGACTTCGCATTAATTGCCTTCTCGCTGGAAACCCCCCGGTAACAGATTGCAGTCAATTTCCAATCGATGTTGGAAGATCAATGCCCAAAGAATTGAAGACGGGGGACGTGGTCGTTGGGTATGTATGATCAAAAGTCATTTGAGATACGAGATTTGAGAATTTTTACTCGATTTTGAATTGTGACTTGTGATGGGCAGGGCAAGATTCCATAACAATATTATCCGTTGTTTTTTTTATTTACACACAAGTAGACATGTCCACCCCAGTTTTTCGGAGAGTAGTATTTATGGGGCACTTATTCATAAGCAAACACGGTGTCAAAGAGGCTGGCTATACGTTTCAGGACTTAATTCCGTACTAAGTCTACCCCACTTTTTTAAGGCTGGTGCGTGACGCCCCTGATGTCAGATAAATTGACAATTCTTTCAGATATGTTGACGTTCTCAATTCTTTTTAATTACTTTGATGTTTTTTATTCCAGGTTAAAGTCAACATTATTCTCTTCTGACGATGAAGTTCACGGGGAATCAGAAGAAAGACTGTCAAAAAGCGAAACTTTTAACGGCAGAGAGTTTGGTATGCAGTTTGGCCTACGTTTTCATGACCAATTTAAGGAAGGAATATTCGGAAAAGTAACTGTTAGTCGAAGCGAAGGAGATGGAACGTCCAAAGATGTTGCTGAATTTCTTCTGCAGAAGGTAGCCATTTTTCTTCATTTGTTCCTTGAAATTTTGCTTAGGGTTAGGGTTATAATCGATGATTCATAACTGGTAAATGTGTTTGCTCTTTGACAAATTAACATCAACGGTTTTGACTAATTTCCTATCATTCTTCCCGGTTTAACTTTTTTGAGTTGCGTCCCAGCTTAGCTTGAAACGCGTAGCATGGGTAGAACTTTCGCTGAGGTTATACTTATTACAGTTCGTCCCTAGTTTTCGCTCGCTATTGAGTAGAATTACTAAGTCAACAATATAAAAAACGAGCGAAATCTACGACGAATTGTAATCAGTCTATGCTGAGGTTGCGGTTGTCGTTGAGGCTACGAACAGGCTAGAAACACAAGACAACGTAAACATTTGTATTTTATCTAGGCATAAGTAAACAATCATACGATAATGAACTTGTTTCGTTCTATCGTATCAATCAACAGTAGAGAATTTTAGGAAAGATTCTTGCTGCTAACACTTTCAGCTTCATTTTCTTTAATCCAGTAATAGTGTAGTAGACAAAAAACAAAATCAATTTTTTCCAAGCTTTAATGTAAAGGTGAAAAGTGTGCCAAAGGCAATCTCAAATGTGATTTCACGTGAGATTTGCGATAACGCAAAATTACGAAGATTACTCATGCTAAATTCAGTCGCAGACATTTTCAGGTGACATCAAATTCGAGACAGATCTCATAGATTACAAATGTGTTCGTTTTGAAGCGTGGAATTTAACGACAATGACAATAAATTCTTATTTTTTCCCATCAGGCCATCCAACGTAGAAACAAAATAACTGACAAACTCCCAACAGAACTTGAATCAACAGCAGTCAGAGAAATCGCTGGTGAGTATCCATCAAAATTTGTTCATTATCCTTCAGAATTTGATAGGCAGAACGAAGTTTGATAAATCATATAGGGGGGTTGCGACCATATGGAGTGCCAAATGCAAAAAAATTAATCTAATGGTTGTATGTGCTAAAATTTAACATATGCTTGTTTATTCGAGTAAAATTTAACATATGCTTGTTTATTTGAGTAAAATTTAACATATGTTCGAGTAAAATTTAACATATGCTTGTAGTTATGTTAAATTTGACACATGCTTGTAGTTTTATAAAATTTGACATATGCTTACAAACGAGGTCATATTTTCACATTGCTTAACCATGGCAACGAAGTTATATTTTCATATTGCTTAACCATGGCAACGAAGTTATATTTTCATATTTCTTAACCATGGCAACTGATCCATTTTTACATTGCTTGACCATGGTAACGAAATCGCAACGAGACTAGGTGGCAACGAGCTTGTACAAAAATAAAGATGGCTGCTTGCTGCTTTTTGCTTGCTGTTTTGCTTTTAGTTTTAATCGACATGCCGTGTGTATCTTTGAGTGGAGGGGTGATTCTGTTGAAGATGTCCTAAGAGAACTTCCCAGCGTCCATTCTCAGTTAGGAAGTGATCCTGAAACTATTGGTTACAACCGAGCCCAGTACATACTCCTTGTTGGTTCAGAATATGCCAGGACACTGCAGTTGTTTTGTTTGTGACCAGAATCCAATTTGAATCCAAAGCCTCGTTGCGATTTCGTTACCATGGTCAAGCAATGTAAAAATGAATTCGTTGCCATGGTTAAGCAATGTGAAAATATAACTTCGTTGCTATGGTTACGCAATGTGAAAATATAACTTCGTTGCCATGGTTAAGCAATGTGAAAATATGACCTCGTTTGTATAAGCATATGTTAAATTTTACTCGAACATATGTTAAATTTACTCAAATAAACAAGCATATGTTAAATTTTAGCACATACAACCATTAAATTATTTTTTTTGCATTTGGCACTCCATACGACCACGCTCTTCAGATCGTTGGAAAACGCTGTTGTTGCTAAGAATTTGCCATTGAAGGAGCAGCAGATCACGGCAACTGGAAGGTTTTCCTGGGAAATGTTGAAAGTAGAACTTCAAAATCACTTTGAAATTGATTGGTATCTGGTCGTATGAAATATAAACGATTGATAGCTCTGACAACTCCCTTGATGCTTTTAAATCTTCTTTTCCATAAGCTTGATTTTCAGAGCCTTTTTTCGGCAAGAAAGGAACAAACTTTAGCAAATTATTGGGGGGGGGCTGAAGCTTCTGACGGGCCTGTAGATTACACGGCCATTGGGTAGCTAGTTGTTGTCTTTTGATCTGTTTGGCATCGTCCCTCTTATATAATATGATGAAATTTGATATGAATATAGACTAGGATAAAATATTAGACGTATGTTGTTTATAAAGAAATCTTAGAATTTTGCCAATTATTTGGTTCTTATACTTTTTCATTATTCGACAGTTAACAATTTATTGATTGTTTCTCCCTGGACGATTTTAACATAATTTTTAAGGTCTCCAAGGAGTTTGATCTTCCAATTTATGAAAGTTTGTTAATTCCCAACAGTCTTCAATGCTCTCATGTCTATTCTATCTTTCTGATTCTTATTTACTTCATTTTGTTATTAAAACCAGATTGTTCAAGCTTTGTTCAAGTAATGATTCCACAGCGAATTCATTAACCATGCCTCTGCCTAGAATACTCAAGGTAGCAAATAACAGGTAGTACGAGAAACTTGCAAAATTATGCTTTGAAACTTTCTCAAATATTTTTTCACATTATTATTGCTTCTCGATTTTGGGTAATCTGAGAGGTATGTCTTTTGGAAAGGTTTCTTGTAAACTTAACTTGTATTGTGCAAAACATTATACTTTCGCGTTAGATTTCATTTAGAGTGGAATACGAAAGAAAGTAGGGTGAAGATCTGACGTGTTTTATTTTCGTGTGCCTCAAATCAGGAAACATTTCTCTGATTGGCTAAAACAAAGTATCAAACTCTAAGTTGAAGCCTATGCAATGCAATGTATCAAGAACGGAACAACAGGATTTACATCACCTCCGCAGCAGCCAGGCAGATGGGGTACAATTTTTTGGGACAACCCGCCCGCAGTTCATTTTTGTCGCTTCCTTTGGCCTGCGTTCTTAAAGTGCTTTCCCTCGCCTTTCAGGTATTCTCAGCATTGAAGACAGATGGAAAGAATTAGCACTCACTCTTGGTTATACCAGACGAGAAACTGATACGAAATTCGATTCGGAGGATCCGATACATGATATTCTAACTGATTTCATGGCACGAGGAGGAGAGGCTGACAAGTTCCTGAAAGCGATGTATGAAGTTGCCAGAAGACTGCGACTAATACCGTATGAGCAATTGATGGAGAATAGGGAAAACAGGAGAATGGAGAATCGAGATGGTAAGTGGAATGGTGTATAGATGTGATGGTCGTACCACTATGGTTGTACAGAACATGAAAACGAATTGTGTTGCGAAATTTCATGCGGAATCTATTGTCTGAGTAGTTATCTTATTTATCTTGATTAGAATGTTTAAGTTTTCTTGTTTTTCCTCTGGAAAAGTGCTCGATAATTTTGCAGAAGTTATGTCAACATCAAAATTAGAAAGATTATTTGCAGAACAAATTTTCGACAGGAGGTTTGCCTAAGTTCAGAAAGATATCTGAACTCGGGAGTATGAGTGCCATCGTACATTATGTGTTAAAATTCTCTTTTAGTTGCACCATCGACATCCCGTTATTGCAACTGTCCACAAAACCCTGAAAAGACACCTCTCCGAAAAGTAAAGCGGAAACTAAACGCGAGCTTTGACGAAGAAGATGAACTCACAGATGCTAAGTTAGACCGAATTGCTGGACAAATTGCAAAGTCTTGGAAACACGTTGGAAGAAGTCTTGGAATTGGAGAAAAGAAAATTGCAGAAATTGACCAGAATAATCAAAATGAAGGGGAACGAGAAAAAGGCTATCAAATGTTTATGGTTTGGAAAGAATTGGATCCTGATAACTTTAATGCTGAAATGCTCGGCCGTACGCTGTACAAATGTGATTTGAAGTTTACTGCTAGGCAGTTTTTGGGCTACTGAGGAGAAAGGATGTATATTCTTATTGCCTAGGTATGCGGTGGTGAGTACTAATTTCTTGGAAAAGAAACTTTAGTTGATTTCTAGTCTTAGAGGTGCGATACATTGTTACCCTCTCATAAAACATTGGATCAATGAATTCTGATATGGTATGGCCTATCAGACTTCTCGAATACAATTGAGTTTTCGATAAATGTCGCTGGAGCCATAGGCGTACGAGTCATGGGGCTGGGGGTGGCAACCACCCAATGTCGGAAAAATTTACAAAAATCAGCCTTTCTCTGGCAGGAATTCACCCTTAGCCGGCACAAACTTTGGAAAACAATGGACTTAATAGCTGAAGTAAGTTTCGAAACCTGACCAATTGAGACTAAAAAGAGTCCATTCACCGAGGAGCAGCATTTAAGTAGTACCTAAAAGTCATTATAGTTGTGTTTACGAATTGTTCGAAAGTTTTAACTCAATTTTTAACCATCAATTTGGTCGTTTATACCAAGAACTAGTGTCTCTCGCTGGTCGAGGGCTTCAGGCTAGTTGGTATTTCTTTTGATAAAGTTTAAACGGTCATTGAATTCATTTTTATCCCACAGCCAAAAATATTTAACCAAATAAACTTGGATGAAAAGTGTGAAGACACAATAAACGCAATTCACGGAAGACTGTGCAAGTCATTGACTCAAGAGGTTGTGAAAATGTGGACTTTCATCCATAGCTAGCCTAGAGCCTAAGAATTTAGGACGTTCGGGTGTGTTTTGACTCTCCTGTGACATAGACCACCCTTTCGTGTGTAGGGCAAAGGTCTTTCTGCATCTTTTGATGGCGGAACGAAGAGGCAATGTTTTTATTTGTAGATAACGTTCTTGTCATGGTTCAGCAGAACCAATGCCAGAGGCAGTCACAAGTTNGTAGGGCAAAGGTCTTTCTGCATCTTTTGATGGCGGAACGAAGAGGCAATGTTTTTATTTGTAGATAACGTTCTTGTCATGGTTCAGCAGAACCAATGCCAGAGGCAGTCACAAGTTAGTAAATAGGCCATTATTTCATTGCAAAGCCTGCGAGTTTTTTGGAGGCGAAAGGATTTTAGGAATCATTGTGGGATCTTCCTTGAATTGACCTTTGAACTATTCTACGAAAGAGTTTGGATCGAACGATATCTTATCCCTGTTTTATTTAAATCGATGGAATTTTGAATGTACACAATTTTCGAATGTACACAACAGGAAACAGTTCGTTGAAATGTCTTAAGTTTAATCGCTCGATCCAGAATCTCTTGTAGAATAGTGGAAAGGTCTATCATGCTGTGTTTCGATGTGCCGTCGGTTACATTCCTTTTTCATAAGAATATGTAAATTTTGTCCAGCCTCGATATTCTTAAGAAATTTTCGTTTTGAGCCTAAATAAATTCTTAAAGTATTTTTATTTTTTCCAAATCTATTATGGTTTCGAATAGAAACCACGCTTTTCGAAAAAATGAGATATGTCAGTCATGCGATTCTGTTATGAACATCGCAAAACCGGCAACTGCTGAAAAATGAGACACAAATATGCGAGCTGAGGCTGAGCAATATTCTTATAATATTCTAAAAATTGGATGATTCTGAGCCTGAATATTCTTATAAACATGATTCCTATAAAAAAGCCTGTATTCTTATAAATATTTGCACTATCCCACGTGACTGTCTCTGAAGTGTATATACGTATTTTATCTGTATGTAAACAAGGTTGTTTTATAAATTCAATATCAATATATATCTGAACATGATGTTCCTGGGAATTTCGTAGAATTTTCAAATATAGCTTGTATTGTTAATAGCTGACTAAATTTGCAGTCACTATTCAAGATACCGTAAAAGCTCTATTTAGCCCACCCTCTCTGTTAAGCTCCCCTCTCCCTTGTTTGAGACCTGAGTTTCTGAGAAAAGTTGCCATGAAAAACTACGTATGGAGCCTACCAGATCTGCAAGAAATAGACAAATCTCAATTGCATCCGGTGAGAATGTGAGCCTGCAAATTTTTGATAAGCCAACCATAATTTTCATTGATTTACAAGCAAAGATAATGACATTTTAAAATCTATGGAATAGCAGAGATAATTTATATGTAGTTTTATTGTATTTTTAGAATTTTAGAAAAGCTTGAGTTTTGTACCAAATCGGGACCAAGTAAATAGGCCCAGGTTTCTTTGTGCATACAATTATTGCTTTGCTTGAGATGCAGCATAAAAGGGAGGCTTTAAATCCTGGAACTGAAAAGAAACTCTGATAGTATATAATTTACCAAGAGATTACCCTCAATAGTCCTTGTAGGGACAGTCCGAATAGATCGGTTAATTACCTAAAGAAATTGTTAAGCGATTCTGCTTTACATCATATATTTTGGAAAAGACTGCAACAGTACAATGCACACAGTGGACCTGGGCCTTTTTCACTTTTGGTAACCGATATTTTTTATCAGAGCTGTTTTTGAAAGCCTCTTTTTCGAAGCTTAGACAGGTCTGATGCGTTTTATTCCTTTGCTCATAATTCATTTCTTTGTGTATTCCATGATTTTAGCTTTCGTAGGGAGATTCCTGAAGTTTCTTTTTGACTCATAAACTTAGGATACGAGGTCAGAGCAAGGGCTATATTAGAACTCCAACCAAGGGCATCTACCTTGTAGGAACTGTGTTTATTCCCAGTACTCTGTGTACTATGTCACGAAAACAGTACTGGGAAAAACACAGTTCCTACAAGGTAGGCACCCTTGTTCCAACGTTACATGGTTCGGGCTACCAGGTTTGGGATTGTTAGTACCGTCTTTCCTGTTTGTTTGTCTGGCGAGTGGACACTAACGCTGAAAATAGGCCTTCTTTAACATGGCGAGAATTATCTACGAAATGATGGAAAGTCCGACTTAATTTAAGTCTGCGACTTCACTAAAGATNCCTAAGAATTTAGGACGTTCGGGTGTGTTCTGACTCTCCTTTGACATAGACCACCCTTTTTTGTGTAGGGCAAAGGTCTTTCTGCATCTTCTGATGGCGGAACGAAGAGGCAATGTTTTTATTTGTAGATAACGTTCTTGTCATGGTTTAGTAGAACCAATACCAGAGGCAGTCACAAGTTAGTAAATAGGCCATTATTTCATTGCAAAGCCTGCGAGTTTTTTGGAGGCCAAAAGGATTTTAGGGATCATTGTGGGATGTTCCTTGAAGTAACCTTTGAACTATTCTACGAAAGAGTTTGGATCCAACGATATCTTTATCCCTGTTTTATTTAAATCGATGGAATTTTCGAATGTACACAACAGTAAACAGTTCGTTGAAATGTCTTAAGTTTAATCGCTCGATCCAGATTCTTTTGTAGAATAGTTGAAAGGTCCATCATGCTGGATGTTTCGATGTGCCGTCGGTTACATTCTTTTTTCATAAGAATATGTAAATTTTGTCCAGCCTCGATATTCTTAAGAAATTTTACGAAATATATTCTTAAAGTATTCTTATTTTTTCCAAATCTTTTATGGTTCCGAATAGAAACCACGCTTTTTGAAAAAATGAGAGATGTCTGTCATACGATTCTGCTATGAACATCGCAAAACCTGCAACTGCTGAAAATGAGACACAAATATGCGAGCTGAGGCTGAGCAATATTATTATGATATTCTAAAAAATTAGATGATTCTGAACCTGAATATTCTTATAAACATGATTCCTATAGAAAAGAATGTATTCTTATATTTGCACTATCCCACGTGACTGTCTCTGAAGTGTATATACGTATTTTATCTGTATGTAAACAAGGTTGTTTATAAATTCAATATCAATATATATCTGAACATGATGTTCCTGGGAATTTTGTAGAATTTTCAAATATAGCTTGTATTGTTAATAGCTGACTAAATTTGCAGTCACTATTCAAGATACCGTAAAAGCTCTATTTAGCCCATCCTCTCTGTTTAAGCTCTGCTCTCCCTTGTTTGAGACCTGAGTTTCTGAGAAAAGTTGCCATGAAAAACTACGTATGGAGCCTACCAGATCTGCAAGAAATAGACAAATTTCAATTGTATCTTGCACGAATGTGAGCCTGCAAATTTTTGATAAGCCAACCATAATTTTCATTGATTTACAAGCAAAGATAATGACATTTTAAAATCTATGGAATAGCAGAGATAATTTATGTGTAGTTTTATTGTATTTTTGAGAATTTTGGAAAAGCTTGAGTTTTGTACCAAATCGGGACCAAGTAAATAGGCCCAGGTTTCTTTGTGCATACAATTATTGCTTTGTTTGAGATGCAGCATAAAAGGGAGGCTTTAAATTTTTGTACTGAAAAGAAAATGCTTAGCATATAGTTTACCCTCAATAGACCTTTTAGGGACTGTTCGAATAGATCGGTTAATTACCTAACAATTTGTTAAACTATTCTGCTTTACTTTTACACTATATATTTTGGAAGACTGCAACAGTACAATGCACACAGTGGACCTGGGCCTTTTTCACTTTTGGTAACCGATATTTTTTTATCAGAGCTGTTTTTGAAAGCCTCTTTTTCGAAGCTTAGACAGATCTGATGCGTTTTATTCCTTTGCTCATAATTTATTTCTTTGTGTATTCCATGATTTTAGCTTTCGTAGGGAGATTCGTGAAGTTTCTTTTTGACTCATAAACTTAGGATACGAGGTCAGAGCAAGGGCAATATTGGAACTCCAACCAAGGGCACCTACCTTGTAGGAACTGTGTTTATTCCCAGTACTCTGTGTACTATGTCACGAAAACAGTACTGGGAAAAACACAGTTCCTACAAGGTAGGCACCCTTGTTCCAACGTTACATGGTTCGGGCTACCAGGTTTGGGATTGTTAGTACCGTCCTTCCTGTTTGTTTGTCTGGCGAGTGGACACTAACGCCGAAAATAGGCCTTCTTTAACATGGCGAGAATTATCTACGAAATGATGGAAAGTCCGACTTAATTGAAGTCTGCGACTTCACTAAAGATTGCGGACAGGAAATTTTACC
>REGL01000047.1:41301-75111 GCA_004194395.1 Aurelia aurita complex sp. Pacific
GTAATGCAATTCTGGTTTGAGATTTCGTCGTGCACTTTCGGTTTGGGATATTGTTTATCACTTGGCTTTTACCATTTGGTTTAGCTTTCAAAATTACTATTTGCAATTTCAATTAGAACTTGTTTCCAATGAATGCATTTTAAAATGTGCAAATAGATTTTAGTTTGTCGATTCAAGTTCTATATAGGTATCTTAATTGCATGAATGCATTTGCATTTACACAATTCGATTTCAAATTGAACTTCTCAATATCACATTGCAATTTTGGCGGTGATGACACTTCATAGCATGGCAGCCCCCCGTGATTGGCGTTGACACGCTTTGACGAATTATAACAACTGAAAATCTTGATCTTTTCCAGATTTTAGGCAATACCGTTTTTCGCCAAAACTCTCTTTCTATTACCCTGGATCAGAGTATTTTTAGTATTTGTAAAAAATTAAAGTATTTGAAAAAAATTGAAAAATTAATGTATTCGAAAAAAAAATTAAAGAAAAGAAAAAAGAAGGAAGGAAAAATTTTTCCTTCCTCCCTTCTTTTCTCTTTTTTTCTATTTTCACTAAATTTTTTTTATTTTTATTTTTTTTCCCCAAATACTAAAAATGCTCTGATCCAGGGTATCTTTCTATGGGCTTTGGCTAAAACATAAAAAACTATTTTTTAAGTACGCACCAATTTAAAGGATGTGTCAAATCAGATATCGTGTGAAAATTTCCGCGAATGAAAACAGCTCGAGCTTTTTGCATCATTAATTTTGAGGCATCGCAAATCTCATCAACATTCTCCCCCGGGACTTTTTTCATATTGGGAAAGGGACGAAAAGACCTAAATTTTCAGTTTCAGTCCCAATATGACAAAAGGCCCTGGGGACGAGGTTAAAATGTCACATGACATCTAAATCTCATACTGATAAGGAAACTGTTGATATGTAATTATGTACTTTTGTCAATATGCAATATCAAAAAAGTCGAAATTTGCATGATAATGAAGGAAGTTAAGATTTGGCCGGCGACAGCGCCACAGGGGGGGGGACTGGCAGAGCCGTCGAAAGCCAGCTCGGGCCCTGGACCGATTCTTAGGATCGGGCCTTAGGGGGTCTTGGGGGCGAAGCCCCAAAGAAAATTTTCTGGGACCACGCCCTTCAGACTCTCGGAGAATGAGGGAAACGCCCTTATTAAGAAAGCTACTTTAGAAAAAACTGTTTAGATATTCCATGAAAAAGTTATCAAGGAAGCGGTATTTACGGTAAACAATGAAAAGATTCGCTCTTACGAGGTGACTTTGTGCCGAGTTGACATAGTAAGGTACGGACACAAGAACTTTTAAACATAGCCACATTAGAAAACTATTTTCTTATGTCTATGTTTTAAGACAGGTAGCTAGATTGCCATAAAAGTTGCTGTAAGGAGATTTTACAGCAATAACTAATTTTTGTCGAACGAAATTTTTACGGGCCCCTTCGAGGCCCGGGCCCCGGACCTTTTACCCCCTCCAACCCCCCCTCTCGACGGTCCTGGGGACTGGAGGGTTAAGTTCCTCCCTATTTCCCAGGTTGGATTTCCATTTCGTCGCTCAAGAAAAAAATGATTCTAATATGTTACGGATTAGCAGAATTAGTGCAAACATCAGTGGTGGATTTAGGGGGGAGGCAATTGCCCTCCTTCATAATGAAAACTCAGCTTGGGGCCTCCTTTTTAGCGAGAAGAGCGCCCCTCAGCCTGACCTTGATGCATTCCTTTTTGATTAGTTCGATATGAATGTGAGGGAAACATATAAATCAGGGCGTTATTTAGTAGAAAAATCAAAGAAATTTCCTAACATTCTAAACATGTTCGCGTCTTCGGCACGTTTACTTTCTATCATATTTTTGGCGCCCCCTTTGCAGCTTGCCCCCTTTAAAGTTCGGGCTCGATCCGCCCCTGGTAAACTTGATGCTGAACCCTACAATTTTGTTGCAGATCCAAAGAAGCACCGGTACAGTTATTGTACAAGGGGTTTTAGCATACAACTGACAGAAAAATTCAGCGAAAGTTAGCGAGAGTAGAATTACTACTACAAGACAAGAATATCATAGTAACTTTCTCTAACATTGCAAGCAAAATGTCTATCATGTAAAATGGCTAAAAATCACAATGTGCATGAAACTAAACGGCATCAGCAGAACAAAGTACTGTAAAATGTTCCTATTTGGTGGCATTTGCAACTAGACTTATGTTACAGAACATACATATCATAACTGGTTCAACCCTTTGACATAGCAAAGGGATACCGTAAAAGCTCTAGTAAGCCCCTTAGTGGGAGCTTATTTAATTTCGGGCATTCCATTGGGGAGGCTTAAAAAGAGGGGGCTTATTCACAAATCAAATGACAAGGATATATATGATAGCATTTTAGTTCTTTCACACCATATTTTGCGGATTCAACATACAGTACAATTTTACGAGTCAAATACATAAATTTTACACAGTTTTATCTCAAACGATACCAAATATTTATAAATAGAGAATCTTTGGTAAGTTCTGGAATTTGATACAAATGGGAGGGGTTTAATAGGCTTATTGAAAATGTTGGCTTGGAGGGGAGGGGCTCACTAAAGAGGGAACTTATAGAGCTTTTACGATACCTGAAAAAAAAACTATAAAGTTTGTGAATCTTTCCGGTTAGGTTCAATATTAATATTTCCTAACTCTAAGGGTTTAATAAACGTTTTAGCTATACTAAAGAGAATCTGAATGGAACGGTATCAATATCTTTACATAGATTTGTTGTTGTTGTTGTTTTTTTTTATCCATATAAAATTCTTACAATACATGTTTACCTACTCTACATATTAATACTATACAACTGCACAACACTACAGGGACAATAACGTGAGGAGCAAAATGGCATGGCTACCCCATGTTCTTACATATAACAAAAAACAATGAACACTACTAGGACAACGCACAAAAAGAAAACAAAGAATACTTGTAAACTAATTACTATACGCTAACTACAACCTAAATCAATTACAATGAACGTTTGCGGCATAAAGACTGTGGGAAAGGAGTTTCAGAACAATTTCCCTGCTTCCTACCGAATTATGTCAATTTGATCGATGAATTAAATGCAGAAAGCCAGGGTTTTTGTTGGAATATTATACCACTGTCTTTTCCGCAATCGTTCATTTCCATTAAATAAAATAATGCAACGTAACTATTCTAAATGAAAGAAGAAACAGAAGACGAAAAAAAAAGGTAAAGGGACTTGATGGTTACTTGGCGTATAACAAAGATTAAAATGACCTCAATCAAACCGACCGGTGTTGTGGATGAAAGCTAAGGTCAACTCGAGAATCTTTCTGTTAAGATCAATAGATAGGTCTTTATTGCCATACAGTAAATATTGCGTCAGGACCTTATTTGAAAGGTTGTTATGTCCGAATGGTCGTAATATTGCCGAAACTCCAGCGAGAAGATCTCTTCGTTGCAAATCAAACGAGGGGCAGAGCAACAAGAAGTGTTCAGTATCCTCAATGCCATCATTCGAAGGGCACATTGGATCTAAGGTATCCCTGAAATTGTGTTGGAATTTATGCAAGTTCAGTTTACTGAGACCAACCCTAAGTTGAGTAAGATGGGATAGGCCGATTGGGTCGTGAATACCAAAAACGGGTTTTGCAGGGGGGCGGATTATCGCGAGTAGCTTTTTCTTAAAAACAGCAACTGAGGGTGCAAGTCTAATCTCGGGATCCAGATTGTTCCATTCAGTTAAGCAATTTGGATAAAAACTAGATTGAAATTTTTCTGTCCTTGTCACTATTCGTCCGACCACATCCTGGTTGCGAAAAGAATATTGCGACTGCCGAAGTGGTGGGATTGGATCTTTAGTATACCCAGGAGTCAGATTATTTATGAATTTGTAAAACAGAGTAAGTCGTCTACTCCACCTTCGTAGACTTAGCGATTCCCAACCAAGCTCAGCGTATACCTTCTCTCGTGATGTCCCCCTCCATGCGCCGGATACTGCTAGAGCAGCAGAATATTGAACGGATTCTAACTTTTCCATTTGGTTCGGCAAAATGACGCTATGACTAAATTCGCATACTTTTGCAGGACTGTGGTAAATGACATCCCCATAATCTAAATGTGGTCGAACATACAGCTTGTATAATTCGTTTAAGGTATGCCTGGGCAGATATTTGGAGAGATACTTCAGCATGCCAATGCCCTTCCTTGTTTTAGAGATAACTTCTTTGATATGAGTGGAGAACGAGAGTTTTGAGTCAAGGAACATTCCCAGGTGCTTATGTTCATCTACTACCTTCACAGGTGTGTTATTAAAGACGATTACTGGATGATCAACTGCCTTGTTTTTCCTTGAAAATATTACTTCAACAGCTTGCTTTCGCGCATCAGGATTGAATGACATCCTCCAGTCATGAGCCCACTTTTTTATCAACTCCAAGTCGTGATTCATATCACTGGCAGCTGTATTTGGATCTTGCACGATCGTAAAAAGCGATGTATCATCAGCAAAAAGCTTAACATTACACTTCAAGTCTACAGTTAGATCATTTATGTAAACAAGGAAGAATAAGGGACCTAAAATGGAACCCTGTGGCACTCCAGCTGATATATCTCCCCAACCAGAACACTGACCATTCAGCACAGTTCGTTGTTTCCTATTCTTCAGAAAGCTTTCAACAAGGGAAAGAAGTTGCCCTGAGACACCACACCGCTTAAGTTTGTAAATTAGACCATCATGCCATACCCTGTCAAATGCCTTAGAAAGATCAAGATAAACTGAGCGAACATCGAGGGGGGGATTACAATCGAAGGCCTTAAAAATTGTATGCGTTATAGAGATTAATTGGTTGATAGTGGAATCACCGGGACGAAAACCTGATTGATTTGGATTCAATAACTCACAGGAAACAAGGTGAGTGTATAATGAATCGTATACTAGTTTTTCAAGAATTTTCCCAAAAATTGGAAGGAGAGAAATTGGACGATAATTCCCTTTGAGATTTTTCTCATTTTTCTTGTTGATTTGTTGTTGAAACGACACGGCAAAGTACAGTAATAACATTGTTAGGAATGGCTCAACTGATCTTGAACTTGCCACAACAAGCGCATGGGAAGATAAAGTCACTGGAGTGGGGGGGGGGGGGACTCCACAAAAATCCATTGTCTTCCAAAGATTTTGCAGAGCTATTCTACCTAGGGAGAGGGAGGGGGCGGGGACTACAATTTGATGTTCAATTAATATCTACAGCTTTGGAATCAAAAGCAGTTTGTCTAAAATGTCGAATAATGCTAGGATTCCCCTTCCTTCTAGCCTGGGATTTATATTTAACAGGCAAATAATACGTACAACTGATGTTCATTGCCCATTTCTATCCAATGAATTGCCTCAGGAACAAAAGCAGTAATGCACATGCCAACATGAGCCCCAATAGGGTCCCCACTTCATCTCCTCAACTGCTTCATGCAATTCATTTGAAAGAAATGGACGCTTCAGCTATTCTGGAAAAGAATCAGAATCAAACGATATTTCAATGCATTTTGAAGAATTTTTGAATGTGCACAATAACAGTGATAGAGCCTCTAAATGCCACTCATTCAAAGACTTCATATAAAAGTGTATAGAAATGTCACTTGAGCCCCAGCTCTTTTGCAGGGTAGCTGAAAAGTCTATAGACCTTTCAGCTGTTCCACAAAAGAGCCTGGATTGAGTGTTATTTTTATGCATTTTTATACACAACGTTCGATCGAGTGCCGTTCTAACACTATTGTACACATTTGAAAATTCTACAAAATGTAGGAAAATATCGTTCGATTCTGATTCTTTTCCGAATAGCAAAAAGGTCTACTTGCAATACCATCTGTTTTGCATGATAAATCTGAAAGTTTGCAAAAATTTGATACCTATGTTCATCACTACTTGCAAGTTTCTGTTCCAATGAGATGTTCTGTCCATTACCAAGCAGATACCAGTACAAATATTGCTCACCTTCTATGTTACACTGTTTGTTCCTTGTCTGTTCCAATTGGTACATCTGGCTCTTCTTCCTCTGGCTCTTCTTCCTTTACCTCCGCTGCAACCTCTGTGCTCTTTTTTTCCTCACTTTCCTCTGCCTTCTGCTCTTCTCCTTCAACAGCATTCTCTGTAGCAAAACCCTCCACTGCCTGCAGCAATTGCAAGAGATTTGAAGCCTGCAGCCCTTCCATATGCCTCTCTGTTACTTTATTATTCTGATCAACCTCAACAAATACAATCCCTCCAACTGGGGTACCAGTACACTCTTCCACCCCTTCTGTAACCATAGTACAGTTCTCATTTATGACTGTGCCTCCATCAGGCTGCACAACAGCGAAGGAAACTTCTTGGTTTGTGTCCGCATCAGAGGTTGTCATACCTTGTGCTTGTTGAAATGATTGAAACTGCTCTAATGTTAGTGTGTTTTGCGAAACAACAAATTTCACAAATGGATGATTTTCAGCTGACTGCAAATCGATAACGTCGCCATCAATGGCATTGACTTGGCTTTCTGTTGTCTCATTATCAACTGCCATGCTTGCCCTAACACCATCCTCCTCTGGTGTTTCATTCTCATTGATTTCACCCTCTTCCTTTGTCTTTGCATCCTCCTCCCCATTAGCCTCGTCGACATCCATGTTGGAATCTCCATCTTCTTCAGGTTCGCCTTCTGCTGCCATGGCTGCTAACTCATCATCTCTCAGTGGTACTCCATGCTCCACGTAATGCTTTGCTAAACTCTTATATAATCTGAATACTTTGCTGCATTTGTCACATTTCAATGTCTTTTGGTGAACTCTGTGATGTCTTGTCAAACTGGAAAGATATCCAAATGACTTTGAGCAAACATTGCACTTAAAACCTTTCCCTTCTGTATGAAGCTTCTCGTGTCGTTTTAGACTTGATACGTACTCAAAACATCTTTGGCAATGTGGACACGGATAGATCTCCTTTCCTGCA
The DNA here is from genome assembly GCA_004194395.1 of Aurelia aurita complex sp. Pacific. Taxonomy (NCBI): domain Eukaryota; kingdom Metazoa; phylum Cnidaria; class Scyphozoa; order Semaeostomeae; family Ulmaridae; genus Aurelia; species Aurelia aurita complex sp. Pacific. The sequence goes on from REGL01000047.1 coordinate 48,283, forward strand.
TGTGTTTTAAGATGACGCTTCAAACTTGTAGCATACATGAATGCCTTTGAGCATTCTTTGCAAGTGTAAGGCTTGCCAGTTGGTTCCTCTGAATGCAATCTAAGATGCCTCTTCAAGCTAGAGTTGTACTGAAATGTTTTGGAACAAGCAAGGCATTTGTAAGTGTGTGACTCTACTTCTGTGTGCTTCAGTATGTGGCGTTTTTTGCTGGACAGATGAGTGAAAGATTTTCCACATTCTTCACACATATACTCTGCATTTGAAACACCCTTCTCTTTCACCTCCTCCTCATTCATTTCTGTTGATACATTCACAGACTCTCTTTCTTCTCCTTGTGTCTCTTCCATGATAATGATGTCAAAGTCCTTTTCATCTACAGTCGATTCAGGATTTTCTTGCTCTGTCCCTGAAAGATTTTTCACTGCAATAGTTCCTTCAGCATTCTCTATTAGCTCTGAAGCGTCCACCAGAGCCTCTGCAACAACAACTGCGTCTGAAATTTGGACAGAAGATTGCACCTCCTCGTTCTCCTCCTCATTCTCTATCATTGCACCAGCCTCTTCAGATTCTATGATTTCCATATTCTTTCCAGTATCTTCTGCTTTCTCTGGCAGTGCTTGATCTGAAGGGGCTAATTCAGAGATTTCCTCGTTAACGTGCCGTGAATCAAGTTCGGACAAATCTGAACTAACTGCAATCTGAATATCGTCTTCCACAACAACATCCATGTCTCCATCAACTTTGGCTAGGCCGCTCATTGCATCGTTTGCCAAATCATTTTCCTGCACGGTTAATCCGTTATTTTGAACAAATGAATCTTCACAAGTGTCAATTACAACTTGGACTTCATTCCCTTGCCCACAGTCTTCTTCAAGCTCGTTGTTTTCACTGGCCATATGCTGTTTGCTTGGATCAGTGGATAGGCCTGTTTTAACCTCAGAAACAATGCCGCCATGATTTATGTTTGCATGCTTCCCGTCGCCGTGGCTGTCTTCAAAGGACGATTTCAACGAAGCAGGATCATCTTTTGATGCTAATTTCACGCTGTTAATCGTCACCTGCTCATTATCCTCGATTTTCTTGCCTTTTTCTCCATCTTGGTACTTCGTGGGTTCAGTTTCGGTAGATTGAAATGACCCGCTTTGAGCAACAACGACAACATCATTATTTCCATCCTCCATATTTGCGCGAAGTTCTCTCTTTTCGTCTTCTAAAACATCGAAGTTCTCGGTCTGTGAAGCCATTTAACTTTAAAAAAATAACACAAGATGGTTGAATAAATGTTCTGTTGTGAGTTAAAAGTTTCTGTGAGGTTTTGAATATGAATCAGAACAGCAAAAAGGTTTGATCAAAGAGCGCCATATTTGTCAAAGTACAACCGCAACCACGATGAAGAAACAACAACTACAGCACGCCTTTCATGTCACGTGACAATATCAGTTTATCCAACCGTCAATCAAATCACGTGGACAATGGCCATCTTTTTGGGATTTTCTGGTCAAAAGATGGCCAAAAAGACAAATTAACGACCAGTCTTTCTTTATCGGCTTGTTTCTCTCAAAGGGGTTGAAGTTCCCTTAAAAACACCAATCATTGACGGGAATGTATAAAATCTAGGGGCTAAGACTTATTCTACATGAGTCCTTGTTCTCGCTGCACCCCTTCCCTAGCCTGTGTTCCAGGCCCCTTTGAAAGGGGTCTGGAACACAGGCTACCCCCTCCCACCAACGATGCCCCCATGCCTCTTTCTTTATTTTTTCAATCAACGATGCTATACGGGAGGTACATGTTCTCTACAAGCTTGAAGATAAATCTACGAGCGAACAGTAAGGTTTGGGGTGAATGGACAGAGAGATGACAGAGAAGAAACCACCCTTAGCTAACATCCATTCTGCTTTTAAAGAGGAGGTGTTTGGGGGTCCGGAAACCATAAAACCGCTCAAAATTTTCGCAAAAACCGAAAAACCTTGCGAAATTTACGTATAACTGAAAAACCGCGTGGAAAATTCGGTAAAACCGAAAATAATGCAACAGTCAATTATAAGCTGCAAGTTAATAACAGTACATTGTACACCATAGTATCTTGTAAGTTTAAATGCATAAAGTTACCATTTTCAATAAGTCAGTTTGAGTTGTTGCATCGAGCTTCCCTAAATCCCCCCTAGATCCCCTTAAAAACAATATAAATATTTAGGATGTGAAACGCAAACAATGCAACTGAAATTGTATGCAAACCAAAGACAGTTGAGCCTACATGCAGGCTAGCCTTTTTACAAATCCATGTAGCTTCATCAATTCGAGTTAATTTTTGAAAATATATCAAATATTGACGTATAACGTCCCTTCCTTGATCATGAAGTGACAGTCACCTTAAACAGCGCCGAGAGAGATTTTACAGTAGACTCGAGAGAGAGACTACTCGAGAGAGATTTTACAGTAGACTTGAACATTTCTACCATAAAACTATATGTTCACCGATATCATTGTTTTGATATCCAGAGAGCTCGGGCCCGGAGAGATTTTCACGACTGGGCCCCCAAAAAAATTCCATAACCACGCCCTTTAAACTCCTGGAAATTGAAACTTCCACGTCAAGTTTATGTGCAGAAAAAGTACGTACGTGAAATTCAAGCACATCTTTTTCGTCGGTTAGGGTCGGTAACACAAAAACATCAGTGAGGAATTTGTTCCCATTCAAAAACAATCCTTTACTAACTTAAATGTTTACAAAATCATTCATGGTGTCTCTCTTCCCTAACCACAGCCCACCTATCGAAAGTCACTGCACCCTTCATAAAGTTTTTGGAATATGTCATACAGTGTGTTTCAGAAAAAAATCAACCCAACTTTATTCGAGATTCTTGAGCAAATAATAACATTTGAGTCAATTTGACGCATATCATCTGAAAGTACAATCTATTTTCTTTCTGATGATATCCAGGTTGGGCGTATTGATTAAATTATTCATCACTTAATTGACATTTTCGTAATTGTGGCCTTTTTCAAATGCCAGAAAGTGATATGACATTTACACAGGCAAAAACACATAATTCTCATTAATAAATGCATCTTATCGGGATGAATCCGCCTTTTTCCTACCTAAGGGCATCACCTCAAGTGCTTCTAGGCCTAAAAGGCTTTGAAAAAATCTATTTCGCAATTTTTACAATTAAAAGGGTGTTGATTTTGCTCTTACAGCATGCTGCATTTGAAATTGGCCATATGTCCTAACAAGGGCAGATTTTGTAATACAATAGTAACAGTTACGTTTGATTGACACCTCAATTCAAAGCGATTAGCGATTGAAGACAAAAGAAATTCTCTCAACCATAAATTCAAAACAAACAAAGCTGTAAAAGTTTTTCTAAAACCCAAGTAGCTAGCGCGCTCGTTGTGCATTCCAGAAATTGTTCTTAAGAGCAAACAGGAGCATATATCGAAAAAAAGAAGGATACATCTACACATCTGCCTCGGACATTTTATTTCTTTGATTCAAAAGCCAATTGGGAGGTGATTTAATTCTCTTATCTTTTGGGCACAATAAAAACACTTACTGCTGAGCTTCTGAACCAAAGAAATAAAATGCCGGCGGTAGATGTTTAGATATATCCTTCTTCTTTTGATACATACGCTCATGTTTGCTCTTAAAAACAATTTCTGGAATGCACAACGAGCGCACTAGCTACTTGGGTTTCAGAGAAACTTTTGCAGCTTAGTTTGTTTTGAATTTCTGGTTGAGAGAATTTCCTTTGTCTGCGATCGCTAATCGCTTTGAATTGCGGTGTCAATCAAAGCCAACTTATGCTATTGTCTTACCAAATCTGTCCTTGTTATATGTCCTAAAATATTTATTGAACAACAAATAATTCTATTAGTACATCCAAACTGCATATCATTGGAGAGAAGATATCTTGGACTTTCAGACTGTATACATTACTTTTTTCCAATCTTATCGTCTGCATTAAAATGTCAATTATAGCTGGGTTGCGCCTTTTCTGAAATAAACTGTACAATGCAACGGTCACAGGCAAGCTATAAATGTTACGAAGTGATTTACTTGTCAAAAGAGGACACTAAACAAAACTTTTGAGGCTGATAAATTGTTGAGAAAATATGTTGCTCTTTTTTGCGATAATCAATACAGATACAGAATTTTTACTAGCCCCGGACCTTTCACCCCCATTTATCAGAAAATTTACTGTTTCTGTTCGATTTTCAGTGACTCACAGGTCCACTTTTGTGACATTTTGTTGGAGGAATGATGCATTGAACAGGATTTTAATAACGTATGATGACAAATGATCACATGAATTTTTAAGTCTCTAGCATAATTTTGCTTTTATCTTTATATTCATTGATTTCGGAGCTTGCAACGTTGGATTGGTAAATAATTCAATATCTTAGCTGTTGAAGGTGGGCATCAGTTATTGCAGGCATGTTGTAACCATGTGACCATGTGACCATGTTGTAACGGATGTTCCTACGACTGATGTTGTTGCTGTTGTTGTCGTTGATTTTGCCATTGGAAAATTTCGGTTCCTGGAATCGGCCCAGACGAGAACAGCTGACGAATCCTAGCGATCTTTGTCCTTCTTGACGTAATTAATTGCGATGTGTTTGAAGAAATGATAGATAGATTGCATCTTCATCTGAGCCACCAATTTGACATGTGGCAATTTGACAATTTTTCTGACATGTGGAAGCTTTGTTTTTGCAGTAATATTTCAAAAGCTACATTACCTTGTTCACAATCACTCGTTAGGTCGATAGCAATAATTCGTTTACGTTTCATTTCGTTTTCAATGCAAAAATGCATTTGGAGGATAATGCCAGAAACCGTTCACCGAGACACTATTCAAGACCGTAAACGGTGCAATCTTACGACAAAAACCGGAAAACCGACCTGAATAATGCCGAAATCCGTTCACCGTGACAATGTTCAAAGCCGAAAAACCGTGCAATTTTATGACAAAACCCGGAAAACCGAGCTAAAATATGGGTGAAACCGCGTAACCGTAAAACCCAAAGACCCCCTCTTTAAATGCTTCTTCTAAATACTTTGCAAATCGCAATGGATAAAATGTTGCCTGGGTCTTCATTTATCAGTTTGAATGCTTCATTTTTGTCCTTTTAGATAGTTAATTATTTGCATGATTTCCTGACTCAAGTAGTGTCGCCTTAAATTTTCGTATGCACCACAGTCAAGTAGACTGCGTGCAGCCTCAGCAATCCTAAAGTACCTTTTCTAAAAATTTCAGAGTTTTTGCATGCCCATTTTTCCTTATTTAACGACAAGGACTTTTAATTGATTTTACAAAATTGCTGTTTCATTAAACACAATTTCAACACAGGTAGTAAATTCCGGTCAGCAAGTTTACCAATTGATAAATTTTTCATGACCTTAATTCATCCCCAAGAGAAAGTTAAGAAAAACTAAATTGCATTTTGACTAGCTCTTTTCTGCTTTTTCTTGTACGTAATGAGTTGCATGCAATTTTGTTAATGATACGCAAGTTTTTAATCAGATTTTCCACCACCTGCGTTACTAGACAAATAACAATCTTCCGAGCATTTGTTGGAGAGACGAGATACGCTTCGCCCGAGGAAACCCAGTTCCCCCCGTGAAGTAGGTTAAAGCTCATGCGCATCAGCGTTTTGGGGTTGAAACCCTGATGGGCGCATGCGCTTTAACCCATTGCACGGGGGACACATAACTCTCCTCAGACAAGCATGTACAGATAGACATAAGAGCAGTGTACAGCTCTACTCAGCGCCTACAAGCATTTGCGAGGAGGGCGCAGTGGCACCGAGGAGAATACGATTTGGTTATATGTAGTTCTGGTTTATCGACGCAACAAGGATCTAAGTGTACTGAAAATGAAGTAAGTATTATTTAGATATCTTTTCTCTGATGAAGGTGTTGAAGGTGTTGTGGCGCAGTGGTGTAATCCACTGACTTTGCAGCAAGAACAGTCAGGAGGACAGGGTTCGATACCCGGTAGACTTGAGCGTCATGACAAGGGGTCGCGGACTCGATTAGGCTTATTATACTTCTGCGATCCCAGCGCTTGGCGCTAAAAACCGCAACTTCCCTTCAGTTCACTTCAACTTCACCTTCACTTCACCTTTTCTAAGATTTTTACTGGAACATTGATCTACAGCACGTTTCAGAAAAAATGCAACCCAACTATAATTAAAAAAGATCTTAAAAAATTGATAAAATCTGAGCAGATGCAATGTATACCGTCTAAGTACAATCTTTCTTCTTCTAATGATATCCAGTTTGCACCCATAGTTTCACACAATTTTGAAAATTCATAATGTAAACAATTGGACAACTTTTTATTTTGTGGAATGATCGCCAGAGTTTTTACAAGACCACTTCTTGAAGGGCTGGGTTGGAAGACCATTCAATACAAATAACAAAACAAAGTAGCCTGGTTATATCACCAGCTAAAGGAGAACAGAAAAATATCAAAGAGTGTGAAGTTTTTACATAATCTCTATGCATTGATTTTACACAGTTTTGAGGATGGGAGTAAACACGGCATTTTCTTCGAGTGTCGCCCGTTATGGTTGACGGGCAAACAAGCTACGCCACTACGCGGTGAAAAGTGCTGATAGAAAAACAGTTTTTATTACTGTTTATTTGTTTATCATTGAGTATTTTGAAAGCAATTTGACTACATAAATGCATGCTTCGACTTATCGAAATCGACTTATTCGAAACATTACACTTTTGTGACATTATTTCGATAAATTAATGTCAGTTCAAAAAATTTTGGGACATCAACCTTTACATTACTACATTGGCTTAGAACGACTCTCCCAGCCTTGCAAACTCAATGTCACCATATTCTTATCTTTTCAAATAACCTTCCTCAATTTCCTGCTCGAAATTTCCTCCAAACCAGATTTGTGGGTGTGTAGTGATTTTGCATCTCGGTGGATACATAGATGAGGTTTTATAACAATGTTGTAATGATGCACTAATATACTGGGAAGTCCCAAAAAACTTCATGCTCTAGATCATCCTAGCTCTCTGAAATCAAGGGCTATTGCCAAACGCTTTGTTCCATCGCTTTGCAGAAAGGCTTGGCTATCTTTTGAGATGGTCACATTGAGCTTTGATTAACGTCTGAGAAACAAGATTGCAAGAAAATTCCGAATCCTACATTTTCTCATTTAGAATGTAATAATTGCTATTCTCTTACAGTTAACATTGTGTGAAATGAAACCTAACAGCGATGGATTTAAAGTCGTCTGGAGAAATCTGTTGATTGTAAAGAAACTGATCGCTTTTCCTTATTCTAATTCCATGTTCCTAAGCAAATTTTAAATTTGGCTTTTTTCATGTCTTCCAAAAAATGAACTGGAAAAGACGGGAAAGTCCGAGAGGAGAATGAATTGCCATGTTTTTGAAACTGATTTTTTGGCAGGTAGTTCTAGCTTAAATTGACCAAGCAACATCTCAAAAGATAAATGAGCCATTCAACAACATGCTGATACTTTGTTTGTGTTCATAACATTTGCTTTCGGTAAGCTAGACGTGATATACGGCTGTCCCAAAAAAGTACTCCTGTTTAAAAAATCACCAAAAATTGAATATTAAACCTTTGACAAAATCTTCTTTTTGAGTCGTTTTGTCAAAGACCCAAAAATATTCACAGATTACAAAATGTTTGCTTTTGATACAACAAGACAGAAAAATGACACGTTGAAAAACCTTATTTTGAGCAATAATCTTTAAGCAAAATATTCAATCTGGCCTAAGAGTCAAAATTTTCAGATTTCTTATCATCATTGAAGTCTCTAATGATAGTGCGCATTTCTTTCTGTCATTTATGAACAGGCTAGAAGCTTTACACGCACAAAGAAATTGATATGGCAATCATCAGTGGTTTTTGCAGTATAATTCAAAAACAGGTAGCCCTAAAAAGTGTTAAATTTGCAAATTTTAAAACCAATTACAAGATCAGCTGTATCTTTGAAAATGACTTGGTCCTTGATCTACTTTCCAAAAAAAAGAAAATTGAAGATCGCCCGTGTAATCAAATTTTGGTGATTTTTCAAACGGGAGTACTTTTTTGGGGACACGCGGTAGCTCGTAAAGTTTTTTTTTTGATCACCAGGCACGATGATACAAAAACGATGTAACAAAGTTGACATGATTTAAATTATCATTAAAGGGGCTCCGTCGTCAAACAGTAAAAAAATCCGAAAACTCGCACGTGTCGCCGATTATCCATTGTTCATCCATTGTTCTCTGCAGTTTGTTTGGTGGCTTCACCCAAGCCACCAAAAAGTGACCGTTAAAAATCCACTTATATCCGAACAGTCGTAGAAGATATGAATGTTTGGTTTGTTCCTTAGTGAAGTACAATGATTAATGTCCAAACAGCAACTTTCATTTTGAAAAAAATATGAAAATCCTGTGTGATATCACCTTTCAAGAAACTGCAATAATAATCGTTTGTTTACATTCTGACGACGGAGCCCCTTTAACAACGTCTTCATTCTATTGTTACAGGTTTTACACAATAATTCTTCAAGTGTCCTTGCTCCCCGTCCTACTCTGCTATATTCTGAGACTCCCATGCAAACACATAGCAAATTTCAGTATTGAAAAAATTGGCTATGTTCTAAAACGCAACACTTTAGAAAAGTTGGAAAATCTCAACAAACAACAATGTTTTAATTCCTGCATGATGCATCAAAAATGTAAAGCAATTAAAATGAAAACGAATGGAACCGTTGCAGAATGTCATTTATTGAGAAAGAGCAGTGAAGATCCCAATGATAGTGTCCAGTTGACTCAAAGGGATGGCTGGACGTTTTGGTCGACTAATTATTCTGATCCTCTGGTAAGTGTACAATACTCCTACCGTACAAGCTCTAATAAGCCCCCCCCCCCAACTTATATACAATTCCAGAGATTACAAAAGATTCTCCATTTAGTGAGCTAAATAAATAAGTTCGCTTGTTAATTTTGATGTGTTTTGAGATAAAACTTTGTCGAATTCATGCATTTAACCCGTAAAATTGTATGTTTAAACCGCAAAATGTGATGCAAAAAGGACTAAAAAGTGTCCAAAATTAAATAAGCCCCCTGAGGGCGTAATAGAGCTCTTACGGTATCTTTTTATTAGAAACTAAGAATTTGGGCCAGTACTGAAACTTTCTAGAAATCATAAGATCTGTGCCCTGCTGAACGTTTTAAAACAAGGTGTTTGAAGCCTGTCCAATGTTCAGACATACTCAAGTATTTTCCGAGTAATATGATACAGGAAACAAGCGAGAATAAAGAAAAACTTCCTGGAGAGTTTCTTAATTTTTTGGCGATCTGAGAGCTTGAGTTTCTTTACTCTTATGAGCGGTTTCTTATAAAAAATACGTGTTGACTCACTACAGGATTCCTGTTATCTCAAACCATATCAAAATCAACACACAAATTTGTTTAGCTAAATAAATTAAAGATATTTGGTAATCTCTGGTATTTGACATGGATGTATGTATGCAGAATCTTGCCATATGAAATCAAAAATTGATGAAACATAAATTTAGGAACGAAAAAAGTCTAATTACAGGTGTACAATATAATAAACAAATAAAAACTAGAAAAAACACCCCTAGTTAAAATGGCAGGGATAGCATTAAAAGGTCAGTTGCGACCTTGTTTCCATAATAGTCCCTTGACCTTGTTTCCATACATGTATTTTTATAAGAAACTAAGAATTTGGCCCAGTACTGTAAGTATCTTAAAATTATCAGATTTTGAGTACTCAAAGTTTCTTACGAGTTTCTTAGTGGTTCCATAACAATCTTTACGTTCACTACCTGTGCCCTCGTGAACATTTTAAAAGAAAGTTTTTAAGCCTTTCCAATGTTAAGACATTACTCAAGTACCTTACGAGTAATATGAAACAGGAAACAAGTGAAAATAAATCAAAAACATGTTAAGGATTTCCTTTATAAAAATACATAGTTTTTTAACTTATATTTTCCATGTACTGGAGTTTCTTAATTTTTTGGCGATCTGAGAGTTGAGTTTCTTATGGGCAGTATCTTATAGTAAAAATACGTGAATGGGTGGAGAGGCCACTGCCCTGGGTACCAGACTCTCTGTTTTTATGTTAGAGAGGCTGGTACCCAGGATAAGAGGCCACAGGGCATATCTAAAATTTTGGGTTAGAAGGGAGGGGCTCGTTAGAGAGGGGGTCTTAACAGAGAAGGGGACTTAACAGAGTAGCGTTATCTAGTATCTACTATATTTCTAAATAGCCTCAATGGACTTATGGTAATAAACCCACACACATAACATTAGACACTGTAATCCGTGCAAAGAAAACTGCTAAATCCTGCAAAAGATTAACAACCAAAATAAACCTGTAAGTTGGGAGAGAAACTGTTAAATTTTGCAAGAAACAACGAATCAATCTTAAAAGGAAAGAAAATAAGTTAAATGTTGCCATAAAGAGCAAAGTACCAAACGAGTTTCGTCGCATGCTCTTCGTTCTTTTGACCAGCTTGCTCCTTATATTTATGAAATTAACGGGGCTCCGTTGTGAAACTGTAAACAAATCTGATAACACCGCATGTGTCTATTGTTCTCCATCATTTTCCGCAGTTTGTTTGATGGCTTCACCGAAGCCACCAAAAATACTTGTCAAAAATCCACTTATATTCAAGCAATCGTAAAAGATATGAATGTTTGGTTTTTTCCTCTGTGAAGTACAAAGATTTATCTTTAAAATAACACTTTCATTCTCGAAAAAACAGGTAAACGTCTGTGTGATATTACATTGCCCATTTCGCCTTCTCCTTGTGAAATTACGTATTCAAATAAGCAATTTGAGCGAAGTGACGTCATATCACGCAAACGAAAACGAGGTTGTGTGATTGTTTTTCCGCCTCTTTATCGTAGCAAGCCTCTTTATCGTGTTCCCATGCAATTTTCAAAGTATGAGTACGCGATAAACAGGCTAGCAGCAATTAAGAGGCGAAAAAACAATCACACAGCCTCGTTTTCGTTTGCGTGATATGACGTCATTTCGCTCATACTTGCTTATTTGAATACGTAATTTCCAAGTAGAGGGCGAAAAATAGTGGGAAAGAGTATCATACATCATTCATAGCAGTATTATCTCGTATTTTATCATCAATCATACCAACCCCGGACTTGACCTTCAATGTATTTGATTTGATTCAAGGTTGGTGACATTTGTAAATCGAAGAAACCATGTGGGAAAGGAGTACTTTGCCTTGATACATGCGAATGTCCTGGTTTTCAATGTGTAAACTGTAAGGATCATGCCAAAGGACTTCATTGTAATATCAATAATGGTAAGTAGGGTATCAAAAATACTGAAGCGGTTTCTGTGGCTGCTGTGAAGGAGCTATAACTTCAATTGTTCTGTCTTGAAAATGTTGCTATTCCTTCGTTCTTCTCTCGTCACAGTAAGGGTCGAATGTCGCCATTGTTCAAATACAGTTGAAACCGTTGGAGCTCCCACGCAGCAATACGTCTCATTTCAAACTTCTTTCTTGATAACGACTATTCAAAATGACAGGGATAGCACTGTAAGGTCAGTGCGAACTTGTTTCCATATGGTCCCTCACGATGTAATCCCAAATGAAATCATGATATAAAAAATGCTCTCTCTGGGATTATGGCATATCTAAAAAGTTTCTAGACTTATTACCTGGAGTCTCTTGCTTCCCTGTGCTCTTTGACTTGATGATGGCACTTAACAACAACAACAATTCAATTCAATAAGATGAGCGTAACTAGAGGGTCCTTATAGAGTGAGGCTACAAAGTTCCCTCTAAGGGAGCGGACATTTTTAATCCTGGGTACCAGGGCGGAGGATGATTTCACACAATTAGACAACATTTCATACCCTACATGTTGAACATAGAGAAAAGTTTTATACCCCATCACCTTTCAGCGAAATGGTTTGGTACCCCATCCAGAACTCATCGAGGGACGCATAATAATATAATATGCACACTTGCCAATTTGTCCCAGGATATTTTCATACAGGTCCAGTAGTGACTCATCATTTCCAGTTGTCTGTTAATTTACTTTTAGATGTTAACTGATGACTTTGTAGAAACATTTTTCAAGCAAAATAGTTTTGCACTTCAGAAAAAATTCCCTTGATACTTTCATACCCCCACAAAGTAATTGGAAACATTTTCATAACCCTGTCAAAAATCCTCCGCCCTGGTACCCAGGATCAAAAATGACTGCTTTCAGTAGAGAGAACGAGGCAATAACATTCTACACATGTCATTTCAAAGTTTTGCAATGATTTGAGGCCAATGCTCAGGAGGATTTATTAATTTGTTTCACAGAGGAGTCTTGCAAAGTTTACTACGACAAAGGAATAAAGAAAAATGGCATTTTCAACATAAAAACAAGTAGAACACAGCGGCTCAAAGTCTACTGTTACATGAACAGCTGGAATAAAAACGGCTGGCTGGTTATCCAGAGACGGCGAGATGATCAGGTCAGTTTCGATCGAAGCTGGAAGGAATACGAAGACGGTTTTGGAATCCGTACTGACAATTTTTGGCTTGGCCTAAGGAACATCCACGAATTAGCGGGGCCAGGGCAAGGTGCTTGGCTCAAAGTGCATCTTATATACAAGAATCTGAAAGACCCAGAGAAACAATTTTCACAAACAATTGATTATTACCTGTTCGAAGTTGGAAGCCCTTTGGAGAAATATCGGCTGAAGATTGGACAAGCTAGCAAAGATACTGCTCGAGATTTCATGGGTAAGTTGAATGGTACGAAATTCTCAACAGTGGATCAAGATAACAGAGATGAATATCGCAATTGTTCAAAATTGGCAGGTGGATTTTGGTTACAAAAATGTAGTAATTGGCCAAATCTTAATGGTCTCTACCCAACGACGTCGAATTATTTTGGAGGGCAGGCGATGAACTGGGAACTGGAATGGTTTCAAGATTATCAAGCCTATGTGCAGCTGGCATTTTCCGAGATGTTGATCTATCTTGGTGGTGTACTTTGAGAGACTCGTCGAGGACTCGTTTGAAAAGTTCCTTGGAAACTGCGACTATAAGGGGCAATGGGAAGCATAAATGATTATTGCAGTGTTAAATTTACATTTAACTTTTTTTACAATTTAAATTTCTTTCATGTTTTCGGTCACTGGCGTTGTGAGCCAATGCTTTGATGAAATCCCGTGTTATATGACAAATTGTACTAAGGTTGCTTCATACCTATATTGAGTTTTGAGTTTGAAAACCTTTATTTAAAATAAATTTCTTTCATCTAATCGATTTCGTAATCACGGTCTGTAGGAATCGCTGAATTAAAAAAAAGGTTTATGTATGATACATTGACTTATTCCTATTCTAATTCATCATTTCGTTCGTGATATATCGAATTTGTTTCCTTTCTGTGTCTACCTCTCCCGCGAAGGCGCCATTTCAATCATCGCGCGTGGCGGCAGATTGACATGACCTCAAGGGCCCTGGAGCAATTATGCCACTCAAACGGAAACTCCTCGATTCGTTTTACGACATTTGAGTGGCATCATTGCCTAGACTTATTACCAGGAGTCTATCATTTCCATGTGCTCTTTGACTTGATGATGGCGCTTCGGTCAACAGAGAGCGACAACAGTGGAGCGACAACAACAACAATTCAGCTCAATAAGATGAGTGTAACTAGAGGGTCCTTATGTAGTGAGATTAATCATTGCCTAGACTTATGACGATGAGTCCCTTGTATCCCTGCGGTAAACCTTGCTCAACAGGGATTAATAGTGAAACAGTTAAAAAGCTTTACCACAAGTACTTCATCGATTTGAATGATTCCAATTCTAGTTAAAAGCCAAAAGATCAAACTATTTTTGTGATTTTTCTCGTCTTCTTACGAGCACTGCAAATATAGGTAAATTCAATGTTATACAAAAATTTCATGGTTGCAGAATGGCTGAAAAAGGGCCTAAAACACTTGATCAAATACTTAGGACTCTCCTCACGCAGAACAACACTCGCGGGCGTCTCACCTCTCCCCATGGGTATTGTGGACACGATTTATGTCGATCGTGTCCACAATACCCATGGTATGAAGGCGAGAAAAATCACAAAATTACTTCGATCTTTTGGCTGTCAAGCAAATATGGATTCATTCCAATCCACCCAGTACTCTTGATGCTAGGAATTTTCAAAAGTGGGAACTTTTTTCTGGTTCAACCAGAACGNAATGGCTGCCGAGGCAAAAGAGCAGAGATACTCATGAAATGAAGACGAGCAAGGTAACGAACTACATTCATTAATTTAGTAACATTTAGGCCAGGTATTGTGGACACGATCGACGCAAATCGTGTCCACAATACCCATGGTATGAAGGCGAGAAAAATCACAAAATTACTTCGATCTTTTGGCTGTCAAGCAAATATGGATTCATTCCAATCCACCCAGTACTCTTGATGCTAGGAATTTTCAAAAGTGGGAACTTTTTTCTGGTTCAACCGGTACATAACCTCTTTCCCTTTTTTAAAATTCAGCGTTTCCTAAAGCCCGAGAATAACAGGCCTGGCCTTTATCTTTAACATAAAATTATTTTACCGAATTTTCAGGATAACAGAAAAAGCAATTTTCACAAAAATGCGTTCAGAGGTGGTTGTGGAAATACACGTATCTTTATGAGAAACTGCTAATAAGAAATTCAATCTCAGATCGCCAAAAAAAATTAAGAAACTCTAGTAATGAAAAAATATAACTTAAGAAACTATCCATTCCTTATCCTATTTCTACTCTATTTTCACTTGATATCATGTTACTCGGAAGTGAAATGTTCACAAAAGCATCAAGAAACTCGTAAGAAACTCTCGAGTAATCAAAAATCTGATAATTCTAAGAAACTTTCAGTACTGGCCAAAATTCTTAGTTTCTTATGAAAAAAGTACGCGTAACCAACGTTAAAGACATCTGTTTGCTAAACTATATCCAAGCAGTTGTTGAGACCATGTATTCCAAATTGTGGTTTTGAAGGGAGGGTTCATTTCCTCGATGATAGAGAAACCTTTTCTTACATTTACTGAGAAATATACCAGTAGAGTTAATAAAAAGGCCCAGCTCTGAAAAAAGCTGCTCCCTGAATATCACATCAATAACATTGAAAATTGTCTTGTTTTATTCCCGATATGTCCAATAAGGCTCAGTAATTTAACCGGCTTTAATCGGCCATTCCCTCCGGTCGATATGAGAGATTTTCCACTGAAAGCCCTTTCGAAAACCTGCAAAAACGAATGAAAACGACGAGCAAACTTCTCTTTGTCTTCCTTTCCAGCAATGATGACGCTTACATGCAATCATATATTTTGTCCTTTGGGAGAATGGAATCCCCCTGAATAAGTTATTCATACCAGAGGGAAGACTTTGTCATTCCCCCAAGAGGATAGCACGTGCTAGAGCATGCTAAAGTCATTTCTGTGAGGTAAATACATTAGGGAAACTTGCTCACGATTTTAGCACGTTCTTTAAGGTTTCTCGAAGGGACTTTTTTTCAGAAAATCCCTTGTAAAATCTGAAAGGAGTGACCGATTTCAGCCAGGAAAAATTCTAAAAATGATTGCACATGTTAGCTAATCAATCAGATATTGCAAAATATCGTTGGCCATATATTCAGGGAGCAGTAGTCTCCCAAACGCTGGTCATTTTTTGACTCACGTGGTAGACTTATTACCTCAGCTAAGGTACTTGTCCAATTGAATTCTAGGAATAATGTTCATTGATTGAAGTTCTTGGAACAGCAGTTTACACGCATATGGCATTTGTAATGTTGATATATGACGAGATGAACCACAGTAATGACACCTAAGAAAAAAAACAAATCAAATTTAGGGGAAATCCTTGTTAGCTGTATTACTTATTCATTTTTGATGCATTTCAAAGTAAAGGAACTTTCGCAACAATCATTCACAATCTTCAGCAAAATAGAACGAAAATCACATAAATACTTCACCCTTTCGGCTATCAACTAAGCTTTGATTCATTTCAAATCTCATCCTCCGCAAAACAAATTGTCAATCATGTGAAACTCTTTTTGGTCCAATCGGCATTCTCATTTCTATTATTCTCACCTGCCGTTGATTTACATTCTGTTATCCACTATTTTGCCTAACAAATTGGACTGAAAGTAGCTTAAATTTGCTTCGCCGAAACGTTTCTCCTATGTTTGACAAATCTATTAGATGGATAAGGATCAACAGTCAAATAATAAAGAAATGTTTTGGGGAAGCAAAATTAACCAACTGTAGATTGCATTCATCGGTAGTCTGAACTGTAAATATTATTTCCTACCATTGTTCAAAAGATCTTATGACACGTAGACATGATGCAAGTCTCAGTCAAACGTGTTGCCTCTATTTGAATGTCAATCCTGATCCAGATTGTCAATTATAGGAGAAATGTTTTGGCGAAGCAAAGTTAACCAACTGTAGATTGCATTCATTGATAGTCTGAACTGTAAACATTATTTTCCACCATTGTTCAAAAGATCTTATGACACGTAGACATGATGCAAGTCTCAGTCAAACGTGTTCATTATCTGAATGACGATCCTGATCCATCAAATAGATTGTCAAACATAGGAGAAATGTTTTCGCGAAGCAAAGTTAACAAACTGTAGAATGCGACTGGCCGATTTGTGCGAAAAAAAGATCCCGAGCTCAGTTTTGGTGTCCATGATTTCAGTTCAATAGCAATAACTATGACAAGTGTAGTACGTCTAGTCAAGTAATAAAATGAGCAACTTACCATCCTGAGTATCCCATAAGCCCACACTGTTCACATACATCAACTTCAAAAGCATCACTTGATATCATTAGTCTCTCCAACAACAGCATACTGCAGAAAAATATGTTTTTTCAAAACGTGTACCGGGTGCGCCAAAATAAACTATGCACGTTTGGCAGGCCACAATAAATCGTACGCTGGACCGATTTTGAAGATTTATGACTAAGTATTTAGCAGAAAGCCTGAATTAGATTCTAGGACTTTTTTGCAAATTTTTCCGTGTTCAGTTTTTAGAGCTAGAAGCGAGTTTCTTAAATGTTCGTTTTCGAAACACTGATAACGATAAAAAAACGTCGATCAAATTTTAAAAGATACGACATGAATAAACAAAGAGAACACGTTTTCAGGGGGATTTGGGGCTTCAGTACGAACTCTCGTACAGCAGATTACAATTGGTCGATTTTTAAATCGCAAATCCCCACAAAAAGTTCTCTCTTTGTCCATTCATGTCGATTCTTTAGAAAATTTGATCGATGTTTTTTTATCGTTTTCAATGTTTTCGAAAACTAAAATCTTAGGAAACTCGCTTCTAGCTCTAAAAACTGAAAATGAAAAAAATTGAAAAAAATCCCAGTATCTAATTCAGGCTTTCTGCTAACGAATAAGTCATAAATCTTCAAAATCGGTCCAGTGTACGATTAATTGTGGCCTGCCAAACGTGCATAGTTTACTTTGGCGCACCCGGTACAATATCGGAATATAAGAGGGTGAATGATTAAAAAAATTAATGGAATTATACTTCCCAACTATTTTCTTCTCGATAAAGCCCTAATATTTGCATTTATCGCAAGCGATCCTGTTCCCGCGTTGAAAATAAAACTACCCTTCTTATGCGGTGATCCACCATCGTTTCAACTTGGAAGGCAGTGATCGAATTTGATAGTAATGATCAAATAAAAATGTTTGCAGATTGTTTATTCCTATTTTCTGGTTAGAAGTCAGCGACCACAGTAATAGAAAAGCCCTTTTCGAATCTTGGACACAAAATGACTTGGCAGGATGGATATGAGTGCGAAAATTTTATGCAATTAAAGGCTTCGTTGAATTTGAACTATGGCTGAATTCTCAGTAGGCCCACATTACCCCACCTGGTATAAAAATAAAAATAAAAAGAACCATCGCTTCAATGACTATGAAATAAACGTTATTTCATTTGCAAAAGACCAAACTCTTGCCTCATGTCCATTAAATGGACCAGAAAAGCAAACTAACAGTGGTAGGAGAGAGTTTTCTGGGCTTTGAGATTCTTGCTCAGTAGGCCGTTCAGTAAAACTATTTTATAAAATGAGTGGAGATACATCTAAGACGAGTGTTTTATGCAACAGGCAGCTTATCTTGAAAACATTACAAGAAAAATAGCCAAACTTTCTTCGATTTGACGGGGAAGGATATTTCAAGCAACAAGCTCAGTAGACTCACTTTACCCCGTAGACCAACATTACCTCACCCTACCCTATTTTCTTGCGACAAACTTTTCTCCGCATTTTTCGCGTGACGTTTGTCATCTAGTGGGAAACAAGCTTAATACAATTACCGTAAAAGCTCTATTAAGCCCCATTCTCCACCCCCTCTCTAATTGAAGCCCCTCCCCTCCGAGCCAAAAATTCCATATAAGGCCCCCTCTGTTAAACCCCCCCCCATTTATATCAAATTCCAGAGGTTTACAAAGATTTTCCATTTATTGAGCTAAACAAGTTTGCATGTTAATTTTGATATGGTTTGAGATAAATCTGGGTCGAATTTATGTATTTGACTGGTAAAATTGTATGTTGAATCTGCAAAATATGATGGAAAAGAACTAAAAGCTATCATATGTATCCTTGTTATTTGATTTTGTGTATAAGCCCCCCTCTCTAACAAGTCCCCTCTCTTTTAAAAACCCCCTCTTGAGTGTCCAAGATTAACCAAGCCCGCCTCCCCCCCCCGGGGGCAGAATAGAGCTTTTACGGTAGGAATGGTACGAGTCTGCTAGACTTATGACTTGGAGTCCCTTGTTTCTCTATGCTCTTTAAATTGACGATGTCGCTTCGGTCAGAAAATAGTTGAGCAAAGTTTACCGCAGGGATACAAGGGACAAAGGTAATAAGTCTACGAGTCTGCTTTGCTTCATTTCCTATGCAGGAATTTTTTATCCACCGAGTAGCAAGAATGAATTTTGTAATAACGAGATACGCAAGGCTCTGGCGTACAGTAAATCCCCGCATATAAGAACCTACTTTTTTGAGAGATAGGCTGAAATAGGTTCTTATTTTAAAGGTACTAAGCCAAATTTCAAGGTATAATGGCTCTTATTTGAAGAGTACCTTGCGTAGGCCATTTTAGAACCTTCATCAATGATTTTCAGCCCTATTATTTGTTTTGACAATGTTATAATATACCTAATAACCAATGCTAAGCTTTCAAACAGCAGGGGAGGAGATTCAAACATTAAAAGCTCACTGGGACAAAAATGAACTTAACACTGACAATCCAAAATCAACTTTGCTACCCCTGCTATAAGAACATATTTTTCATCAAACTGAAACAGGTTCTTAATTACAAGGAAAAAAAAAAAAAAAAAAAAAAAAAATTACAAGGTGCATAAGTTAGGAAAAACAGCCTGTAGGTTCTTATTTTTTTAGGTTCTTATATGCGGGGATTTACTGTAATGTACGATTCCAGAGAAAAGCATGCAGATCTTCGACGAGGATAGCCATCGCCCATCGGTTCGCTCTTTTGTTTACTTTGATTTGATCGCATGCATTCAATCTGGTTTTTAAAGAAGTAAATCGTTTTTTATCGCATGTCTGAGTCTCCTTTTTCAGAATATTCACCCTTGCTCTCCTATCAATTCCCCCTCCGATGATACATAAATGACCACTGGTTCCTACAGCTATGATAGATATGAATAAAAACAGATCACAATTAAAGAAAATATAACAACCTTGCCCCATATCCAATAAGGCAATCTCTTTCCATTTCCCCCAAACGCAGTCCACCGTCACTGCAAAGGAAAAAAAAGGATCAAAATATTGATTTGATATTCTTGAAACCAAAAATATGGAACACAAGTTCCAAGGATACTACAGTAAAAACCCGCATATAAGAACCTTCATCTATTAAGAACCTACAGCCTGAAATCATATATTTTGCACCCAATAAATAAGAACCATTTCAGGCTGATATCTTAACTAGGTTCTTAAAAATGCGCTACATTCATTCATTGGGAAATAAATGCAACTTTTTCCCAATCAACCTCCTTCATGGACTCCAAAACATTACTTACAAAACTGTGATAGGCAGGGCCTGCAGAGGTAAACTGGCTAAGCTTGGGTTGAAGTAGATAAGGCCAAGAATGTAAATAAATTTGGCTAAGGTTAAGATTCTTATATTTCCCTGTGTTAAGAACCTACACCCTGATTACTGGATGTGCCTGATTGCATAAGAACAGGCTGAGCTCAAAATCTTAGGTTCTTATGTGCGGGTTTTTACTGTACTGCAAACGGTCAAAACTTCCAAAAAATAAATTCTGAAAAAACATTGTCTCGTGGCGGTAGAGATTAGACTCATAATCACAACAACAACAGCAACAACAACAACAACAACAACAACATCTTTTTGCTCAAACTAGTAGTCTGAGCGCCTATCAATAGCGATAACTACGAACTTGTAACCAGTCTACGTAGAGATTTAGAGAAAAAAGACCTTTTGAAAATCAGTTATAGACATAACCAAGGTGCCCTTCATCAAAATAATAAAAAAGATTTTTCATTCATATATTGTATCTTTACTTGCCAGAAAACGACTAAAGCCTAATGGGTCTGCAACAGACGACGCATAAGATTACCTTGTTTCTTTGATATTAAAAGACGAAAAATTAATCTTCACACAAGCAAGGACCGTACTAGATCAGCATAGGTTACAAATCTTTAAAAAGGCTGGTGTAAAATTCAGTGACCTATTTCTTTGAACTAAATGACTTCAAAGGAACTTTTGCTATTTTTCTATAATTCTACCGTTGTACTTTTCTGAAATCTTCAATATTTTCAGAATTAGAGTGTTTTTCTTCTTTTTCAAGAATCCAAGTAAAATTTTCAAAAAAACGTAAAACCATCGTAATATCTAAACTGTTTGACGCAACATGAAATAATTTGGAAGAAAACCATAGTTTATGAATGCCTACAATATGGTATAAAGCAAAAGTCTGTCACTCATCTGGTTTATGGTTTAGAAATTTGATGACGTCATGAGTCATGAGACTCTCAAATGAGAGGAAATGTAAGAGACGCTGCAATTTCGAAAAACATTCAAAACTTCAAAAAAGTCCAACGGTAGGATTATAGATAAGGATCTAAAGTTTCTTTCAAGCCATTCAATCAGAAGAAATAGGACACTGAATTTTACACCCACCTTTTTACGCCAAGTTAAAGATTTGGAGCCTATGCTTACTAGACGTGCATCTGGACTTTGAAAAAACGACCCATTTGTATGCCATGATTTTTCACAACGTCGATCCCATTGCATGAGTATCAGAAAAGGTCTAGCACAAGTGTATGAATTTGGTCGATTTTAAGGCCCACGATCCCAAAATTCAAACGCCCATTTGTATTCTACATTTTAAAGCTCTTTCTTTTTCTATTCAATATTAAAGTTCAGAACAACAAATTACTTAAGACACTACCTATTACAATTCATTCGTAATTCATCTAGAATAATTCAGCTATTAAGCTAATAAAACATCTTACCGTGCTCTTCCCTCTGTTGGCTGCCTCGTAAGGACTGCTCTCGGGCCCTAATTCGAAAAAGGAAGCAACTATTAGTTGCGAAATTCGATTTTATCAAAATTGCTCGTAATTATGAAATGAAGCGGTCGATTTCGACCAACAAAATTTTCATACCGGGTGAGTAAAAAAAAGAATCCCTGTTTGAAAGACCACAGATCCCTCGATATCAAGAAAATAATATTGGAAAATATGTCCGTCAATAGTGAACATGTACAAATGTATTCTAAATTTTACCGGCCTGAAATCGGCCACTCCGTTCTGAAATTATACGAGATTTTCTGGAGGAAGCCCCTCCAAGAAACTTCCAAAAACTGCATAAAATCACGACCAAATTTCTCGCATGTCTATGCCTTACAGCAATAACGTGTACATGCTTTGGCACGTTTTATCCCTTTGGGAGACGAAAATGTCATCCCTGGGGGCAAAACAACATTATTCCGCACGATTTCATCTTCCAAGAGGATAACACATGCTAGAATATGTTGAACTCATTGAGATAAGGCAGAAAGCTCGGGAAATGTTGGTCGCTGTTTTGAGCCTGTTTTGAAGAATTCTCGAAAGGGCTTTCTGGAGAAAATTCCTCATTATTTCAGAATGGAGAGGCCGATTTCAGTCACGGAAATGTTGAGGTCCATTTGAACATGTCTGCTGTTAAATGGTATGTTTTCCCATATCATCATCTTGGTATTCAGGGAATGGTGATTTGTCAAACAGGGATTCTTTTTATTGACTTACCCGGTAGCAAAGTTAGCCTTTTTCCAATGCAATGAACATTTGCAGAAACGAATTTGCGACGTAAATTGTATTAATAAAACATTGGCAAATGCCCCCACGATCTTTCTGGCTCACCTGGTATAGAATTAAAAACAAAGTGGTATCTTGTAAAGAGAGCCACAAAATGATGCGATAAATACCTTGGCACGAGCATGCATCTTGTCCAAAACCATGTGCTTCAGTTTCTGATAGTAGACGGG
Source organism: Aurelia aurita complex sp. Pacific (assembly GCA_004194395.1). NCBI lineage: Eukaryota > Metazoa > Cnidaria > Scyphozoa > Semaeostomeae > Ulmaridae > Aurelia > Aurelia aurita complex sp. Pacific. The sequence goes on from REGL01000047.1 coordinate 70,859, forward strand.
TCCAAAGAATATGTATGCATTCAGAGGCTCCCTACAAAATAACAATCATCTTGCTACAATAAAAACCAGCGTATAAGAACTTAGTGGATTAAGAGCTTACAGGCTGAAATATTTCATAAGGACTTATCAATTTGATTCATTGTTTAAGAACCCAGGCTGACTTGCAAGATTGTAGGTTCTTATACGCAGGTTTTTATTGTATTACAAACTGCTGTGGTCTGTTGTCATGATATGCTTGGAACAGGTGAACAATTGACAGGGTCAAATCCAAACCGTTTGAATGAAATGAAAATAAAACCGATAAAGATCTCTTTTGTATATCTCAGAAGTGTGTGCTAATTCGCTTTATCCAAAGAAGTCAGGGTCATAGAGACTATCTGATGCATGAATTTAGCTGCAGCGTAAATAAGATGAATAAAGCAGTAACTAAGGTCAGAACAATAGGGGACAGACTGCTTTTAAAGGAGCTCTGTCATGCAGGTGATTGGTTTAGAGAACAAAGTTTAGACAAAGGGGAAGAGCTAGAGCCCAGACTCTTTGAATTTTTCGCATGATAAAATTGATAACGATCTCATTCCGATTCTTTTTTGTGGATCCTGCCATACAAATTTCAATCTCCATTACAATTTTCAGCCTCAATCTCATTCAATCTCATTCTCATTTTTATGAATGAGACAGATTGCCATTGAAAAACGGAGATCCGATTCAAATTGTTTCTTTCCGGAAGGGGCTGTACAAGATTTTTTCAAACATTCGGAAAGTGCGGAACAACCTGCATTAGTGACTGAAGCCTTCAGATTTAATGGCGCCCAGTTTCATCGCAGCTTTTACGTAAGTTTCACCGCAGTGTACTGTTTCCGTGTCTATGTCTATGAAATGTGATGGAAGTTTTGACATCCATTAAAACTTTCAAATATTCAGCGTTTAACCAACTAAACAAATCCTCCATCAAAACTTTGGATTACTATGCTCTGGGCAAAATCACCTTTGGCTGTGTTGTGTTTCGCCTAAACACATTCGATGATTTGACAAGCAGCGCCATGCAGAGAGGACGGGTTGTACAGCCCCTATATTATCTGCTAGAATGTGTCTTACGGTAACAGAAAAGCCAGAAAAGGTTAGCAAATTGCCTCCTTCTTGTCAGCCCTGAAAAGGAGAGTAAAGCCTGATCGTATACGAGATGTCGAACAAACAACATGTAAATATTAAAGTGAATGAACGGAACTAAATGGAGGTAATCTATGAATAGGACAAAGAAAATTCCCACGCACGGTATTGTTTCTCTAGCTAAACAATATGCCCGCACGTGTGGACATCATAAAATACAATAGGTTAATAATAGAATACCCAGACCCTTTCCGTGCGTGGCTTTGATCTCCGTTGATTCTCTTTAACGGAAGAACAAATTGAAGATAAGAGCTATCTCAAGAAATTTCCTTCATGATTATAATGCAGAATTAACCAAAGAGACATACCCTGTTATTCCAGAAGTGACAAAATCTTTTCCTTGATAATTAAATCCATGTCGAACCAGTGTTTCACATACATCTTTGACTTTGCTTCCACCAAAGGCTATAAAAATGAGATTGGTATCAAAACGATGGTTTTCCCGACATCTACAAGTCAAATCAATAAAAAGGGTCACCACGTCAGATTTCTCTATTTTTCAGAAGATCGTTGCAGCGATGGCGGAATTGTTCCACCGAGTGAGTAAAAAAGCAATGAAATTGAAAACTGTCTTGTTTCACCGCCGATATACCGGGTGTCCCAAAATAATGTGTCATCGTTTGATTGCCTATATATCCATAACCGATGAACCAATTGTCAAAAAGTTTGTTTTGTTTGATGGCCTACAGGTTAAATTGTATTGTAAGATGTTGGTTGTCGTTTTACCACGGCGCTTTCATGTCGAAAGGATGATCGATAAAGATTCAAATTCCAGCCTTAGATGGCATGAGAAGAAATGACCTATCTTTCCAGTCAAAATTTTAGATGTACTATGTCGTTATGAGAATACGAATTAAGTTAATAATGAATTCAAAGGATAGTCAGAATAATCACATCTGAAATGTCGACTGGAGAAATAGGCCGTTTCATTCTCCTGCCATCTAGGGCTTGAATTTGAGCAGGCTTATCGATCTTCTTTTCAACATGAAAACGCCGTGGTAAAACCACAACCGACATCTTAAAATGCAATTTAGCCTTTAGGCCATCAACTAAAACAAAGTTTTTGAAAATCGGTTCATTGGTTATGGACATGTAAGCAATCGAACAATAATACATCATTTTGGGACACCCGGTATATATGGCTATATATGGCTATTCAATTCGACGGATCCCTCTTTCTGCTCCTAACTGTTGCTGCAACTCTCCTGCTATTCCCTTTGTCTCCTTTTCGGCTCTCTTTCCCTTTCATCTAGGTGTGTTTCGACATTTTGTATTAAGTAGGTCCCTTTTGTTAGGTCGTTGCTATTATGTTACCCCATTGTAGCTTAGGTTTATAGGTAGGCCCCAAATTATTGTAAGGTCAGTTCTGATGAAGCGAAAGCGAAACGTAAATGCAAGTTCTATATTTTTGAGAAATCTTTATTAATTTTATATAGTTATCGAGGAGGCTCATGATTTATCGCTATTCAATCAGATATTACATATGACAAAACCGGTATAAATCAATTAAGTTTACCGGTGCCATAATGAAATTTCCCTTCCAACACACCAGCTTTTCCAGCAAGCAATTCAATCAATTTGCCAACTGTCATACGAGATGGAAACCCATGGGGATTCATGATCTGAAAAACAAAAAAAGCAAACTCGATTCAGCAAAGAATAGGTTGTTTTCAGTGAAACAACGAAAGAAAAAGAAAGAACAGGATGTTCTGAACGGCAATGAATAGATCAAATTTCCACTAAAAATGAAAAATTTAAATCAAAGATAAATCCTTCAATCGACAATTCGTGTTGAATTTTGACAGAAAGAAACACACGATTTGAAATTTAGCAAGTTATAATATGGTTCAGTTTAAACAGTAGGAAATTATTGCAGAATATCTGCACCATTTTACAACACGCAGTGATTTTATACTCAGAGAAAATTGTGGCATCACGCAAAATGAATGCATAAATAATTGTGTATAAATGGAAATAGTGGAGTGGGATAAACTTCTTCAATACAAAAGAAGCTGCATGCCAGCTTGTAAAATAGTCACAATACTTACAATGTCTGGACAGATTCCCTAGGGAAAAGAACATGACAATTCAGGAAAATAGAAAATACAAAAACATCACTGCAAAGACAGAGAACAACGAGAGGTTTGAAAGTTAAAAATTACATTTCAGAAATTAACACAAATTTAAAATGGCATTATTTCTAGACAGTACGTTTTATCAAAATTTCGTGACACGGTTTTGCAGTTCAGGACCTTTGCAAATCTTTGGTAAATAGATAGTCGTGGTCCAACAATGCTCGCTGGGGGTACACAAAGATTTTTTCGCAAAGGTGGTGGATTTCACTAAAATCTGGAATGAATCATTTGTGCTTTCATTAAATCGACTACGCATATTCTTACGATATCTGTGTTTAATTCTGCATCGAATGATACATAAGTCTATTTGGTATATTTTGACGAACGGCCGCGGTAAACAGAGTTTCTTAATTACCGTATGAACGGTTACAGTAACCTTAAGATGAACAAAAGACCAATAAAGTGCACCACATGTCGACAAAGTGTTGGAGCATGGGAGCACCACTCTAAAGAATGTCTTCAAATAATCGGTATGCCATGAGAAACTTCTCTTCCTGCTAAAACATTTATTCATCACTCACAAAAGGTAGCACCAGAGTAAGAGAAACTCTGTAGGAAACTGTGAATTAAGATATAATTTGTGAACCGGGTGTCCCAAAATGATGTATCATTGTTTGATTGCTTACATGTCCATAACCAATGAACTGATCTTCAAAAACTTTCTTTTATCTGATTGCCTAAAGGCTAAATTGTATCTTAAGATGTTGGTTGTGGTTTTACCACGGCGTTTTCATGTCGAAAAGAAGATCGACAAACCTGCTCAAATTCAAGCCTTAGATGGCATGGGAAAGAAACTGCCTACTTTTCCAGTCAACATTTTAGATGTGAAGCAAAAGGCTGAACTCGTATTTGCATTCTCTGAATTCAGTATTAACTGAATTTGTATTCTGAACAACATATAAGTTCAGCCTTTTGCATCACATCTAAAACGTTGACTAGGAAAGAAGGCAT
>REGL01000047.1:75550-114490 GCA_004194395.1 Aurelia aurita complex sp. Pacific
GCGTTTCAAGGAGCAAAAATATTTAACAATCTACCTGATAACTTACAAACTGAAACATCATTGTTGAAATTTAAAGCATCCAGCAAGGACACAAACCTAGACTTTTAGCCATTTATCAGTAGTAATTTTAATCTTGTAATATAGAACTTTTATTCTTGTAAATTTTTAACTTTATTCTTGTAGATATCAACTTTTATTTTGTAAAATACAGGTCTTTGATTGATAACAGTAATCTTATTTACTGAACAAATAAACCTGTATAAATATGAAAGATTATTATTATTATTACTATTATTGAAGTGACCTAGACAGAGCCATTATGACACTCAGGTCTGAGTGGCATAATTGCTCCAGGGCCCGAGGTAGTGACTGAAAGAAAGCATGAATCATGACTCAATCTAATATCAAACATCAATCTACTGTTTGATTAAGGGTTTCCTACAGCCCGTGTAGAAGCCAAACAGATCAATAATAGTCTTGTGCACTGTTTCCTTTGCAATCGTACAAATCTTGACGTAGATGTGCAACGCAGTCAATTGAACTTATTCTTAGCAAATCTTGAAAGCAGGAAATCTCCCTTGAAATATGCGTTACCAGGAACTACAACATTTTGTCGGCCACTGACGAATAGTTAGGACATGATTCCTTGCATTCGTTCAATCCTTTAATCAGAGTTTTTTCTTTTCTCTAACATAAGTCTGAGCGATAACAATCCAACTCAATGAGCGATGCTGGGACTTACGTAATGAGTCCACAACCGATGTGCACTTAATTTAGATCAGCCATTTAACGCAAGGAAAGAAGGCTCAATCAGCGATTAAATGAATTTGCAAAAAGCAGAGGAAGTCAAAAATAAGGAAAAGCGTACACCTTAAAGATATCGCAGTTTGTTTTCTCGACATCATATTTTACAATACAGCATGACCATTGTTGGAAAATATCTTACCAGCTCCGTGAAAGGCATATCTTCTTGGTTGACAATAAGGCCGCAAACGCTAGAAAAATACAAGACAGTCAATAAGAATATGAAAACAATATCGACTATTGCAAAGCTTTGTACGTTTGGCTGTTTTCGTGCAAATGAGTGATCTACGGAAGACTAAAAAAGATGTGAAGTGATTGAACAGAAAACAAAAATTTTTACACTGTAATGTTGCAGCGATCTTTTTATGAAAAATTCTTGTTATGAGAAATGTTCACAGTAAATTCTCTTTGACGTTAGATCACTTCAAAATATAGACTACCTGCTTTGAAATGTTGTGTTCGGTTTGCAATGAAGCGGAAGCGAAACGTAAAGGCATGCCTTCTATCTATTGAAATTCTTTGACTTATATATAGTAGTTTATCAAGACTAGACATTCTCCAAATCTATCAGCGCTAAAAGAATATAATTACCACTGCGAGGGCGTAAGCAACCAAGAGGACGCTCCGAAAGAGAAACAAGAAGAAAACGAAATTCTTCTTTTTTTTCTCATTTTCCTTTGCAGCTTCCTCTTAGTTGCTTGCGCTCCGCAGGGGTAATTATATTCTCTTGGCGCTGATAGACCACGGAATCGACTTGGAGCAAGTCTAATCAAAGGCGCCTTTCCATTTGATTGACATCTCAGTTCAAAGCGATTAGCGACTGCAGACAAAGGAAATTCTCTCAACCAGTAGTTCAAAACAAACAAAGCCGCAAAAGTTTCCCCGAAACCAGTACGGCAAACTATCGCCCCATGCACGCGAAAGGTATTTTTAAGAGAAGCTTATAACGAAAGAAGAAGGGTAAATCTAAAGATTTGCCAAATGGACTTTGTTTATTTGATTCAGGAGCTGTTTCGTGATCCAAAATATGCGAGAATGACAATGCCTTCTGCTCGGCTTCTGAGTCAAATAAACAAAATCCGCCAAGTAGATCTTTAGATTTACCCTCCTTCTTTCGTCATAAGCACATAGCTTCTCTTAAAAATCACCTTCAGCGTGCAGAAGGTGAGAGTTTGCCCTACTGGTTTTGGAGAAACTTTTGCGGCTTTGTTTGTTTTGAATTACTGGTTGAGAGAATTTTCTTTGTCTGGAGTCGCTGAGCGCTTTGAATTTAGGTGTCAATCAAAGCAACTGAAGCTATTGTATTACAAAATCTGCCCTTGTTCACGAAATCAACAAAAAATAAAACAAACAATCACGATGCATGCCGGTTACCCAAGAGCATTTGAGCCTCAAATCCAGTTTTACCAAAGCTTGCATTTTTTACAAGCAACGGAATTTCTCGTGTGGTGATAACCAAACTTACCCTTTCTGTCCATGTCTGCTACTAAACTTGTCTCCAATTTCTGGTCTTCGAGTTTGCCGCAGAAGAATTTTTATCAGGAATGCCTGCAATCATTGACAAACAAAAACGTGTGATTATCTTGTAAAAAATGTTGGGTGAATAAAGAATAAAATACCTGTTTGAAAGGCCACTGCTCCCTGAATATCAAGAGGATAATAATATTGACGAAGTCATTATCTAATGGTGGACATGTCATGCCCAAATCAGCATAGGTTCCAAATCATTGAAAAGGCTGGTGTAAAATTTAATGACCTATTTCTATGAACTGAATGACTTCAAAGAAACTTTAGCTATTTCTCTATAATTCTACCATAGGAATTTTCTGAAATCTTCAATATTTTCAGAATTGGAGTGTTTTTCTTCTTTTTCAAGAATTCAAGAAAAATTGTCAAAAAAACTTAAAACCATCGTAATTTCTAAACTGTTTGACGTAACACGACGTAATTTTGAAGAAAACCATATTTTATGAATGCCTACAATATGGTATCAAGCAAAACTCTGTCACTCATCTGGTTTATGATTTAGAAATTTGATGATGTCACATGGGTATGGCACGAGGGTCTTATTTACAAACTGAAGCGATGTGGTGTTTCGGGGCAACTTCTTTCTCTTATCCAAAATTTTCTTGAGGATCGAAAACAGCGAACGGTTCTGAATGGACAGTGTTCTAATTGGGGAGATATTTTGGCAGGAGTGCCCCAGGGTTCAATTTTAGGACCGTTGTTATTTCTTGTGTATATAAATGATCTCTCTGCAGATTTGGAATGTAATGCTAAACTTTTTGCTGATGATACGTCCTTGTTTACGGTTGCCAGAGAAACCAATGAAGCTGCAGAACACATGAACAATGACCTGAAACTAATTAGTCAGTGGGCCCATGATTGGAGGATGTCCTTTAATCCTGACCCCCAAAAGCAAGCTGTTGAATTATTATTTTCGAGGAAAAGAAATGAAATAGATCATCCAGTGATCATCTTTAACAGCATACCCGTTAAAAGAGTAGACGAACATAAACACCTAGGTATTATCTTGGACTCAAAGCTTTCCTTTTCATCTCATATTAAAGCTGCTATCTCTAAAACGAGAAAGGGCATTGGTTTGCTAAAGTATCTCTCCAAATATTTACCAAGGCATACCTTAAATGAAATATACAAGCTTTATGTGCGACCCCATCTGGACTACGGAGATGTTATTTATCATATTCCAGCTAAAGTGTGTGATTTCAGTCAAAACATTATTTTGTCAAATCTAATGGAAAAATTGGAGTCTGTGCAGTATTCAGCTGCTCTTGCTATAACAGGAACATGGAGGGGAACATCCAGAGAAAAACTGTACACTGAGCTTGGCTGGGAGTCATTAAATTCCAGGAGGTGGAGTAGACGCCTTACCTTGTTCTATAAGATAATGAATAATCTCACCCCTTTGTACACAAAGAAGCCTATCCCATCACTTCATCAGTCGAACTATTCTTTTCGCAACCAGGATGTAATTGGTCGAATAAGGGCAAGAACAGAAAAATTTCAATCTACCTTCTATCCAAACTGCCTATCTGAATGGAATGAACTTGATCCTGAAATAAGGCTCGCTCCGTCTGTTGCTGTTTTTAAGAAAAAGCTTCTATCAATAATTCGCCCCCCTGCAAAATCTGTTTTTGGCATTCACGACCCAATAGGCCTAGCTTATCTTTTCCAAATAAGGGTTGGTCTGAGTAAATTGAACTTTCATAAATTCAAGCATAATTTCAGAGATACGGTGAACCCAATGTGCCCAACGAACGATGGGATTGAAGATACAGAACACTTTTTGTTGCTTTGCCCTTCATTCGGCATCCACCGACGAGATCTTCTCGCTGGAGTTTCGGAATTATTACAACCATTTGTTCACATCAACAGCCTTCCAAACAACGTTCTAGTACAATATTTATTGTATGGTGATAAAGACCTTTCTGATGACGTAAATAAGAATATACTAGAAATGACCTTAAATTTTATCCACAAAACTGGTCGGTTTGGCTGAACTCAAATTTTTATTATACGTCACACAGCCACAAAGTGTTTTATTTGCTCCCCGTTTGTTAAGTCTGTTTCACACTTGATGTTCGGTAAACGATGTATGAACCAAAGTTCATCCACACAAAATCGGAGTATTTCAAAAGGATTACATTGAAAACCAGTAGCCCTGTTCTGTCGTCTGGGGTTCCTATCATTCGGTATCGTGCGCCTATGCTGGCCTTACATCAAATGTGAAACAGTTCCCAGTATTTGTCAGTAATTAATTGTATTGTATGCGTAGCTTTTTGTAGATGTTTTACTTAATCTCATTTATTTGCATGTCTTTATGTTAATGGCCACGGGCGTAGTCATTGTCTTTTGCTGCCTGTGGTATCGTACCTGTAGTGTTGTATTGTAGTATAGTAATTAGAAAGTATAGTAGGTAACATGTAATGTAACATTTTATGAATATATATAAAAAAAAAAAAACATCCTCAAATGAGTTGAAATGTAAGATACGCTGTAATTTCGAGAAATATTCAAATCTTCTGAAAAGTCCAACGGTAGAATTATAGATAAGTATCTAAAGTCTCTTTCAAGCCATTCATTCAGAAGAAATAGGTCATGGAATTTTACACCCACTCTTTTAAGCCGAGAAAAAGATTTGAAACCTATGCTGTCCAAATTAATCTTTAAGTTTACTTGAATGAAACTGGAAACTCCATTTGGAAATTAGATTTTGTTGAGAACGCCTCTTCAAGAAAACTTCAAAATAGGCCTAAAATCACGACAAAATTTTCCTAATATTTCAGCTTTACAGCAATGACTTCAACATGTTTAGCTCGTTTATACAATCAATAAATGATTTTAGTACCAAAAATAGCCGAGATGTTAAAAAACACGACGTTTCAAGCGTGTACTCGTTATCAAATGACTCGAAATCAATCGAGCTGAGCAAAGAACAAAGGGCAGATTTTGTAACACAATAGCATGAGATGCTTTTGTTGACACCTGAATTCAAAGCGATTAATGGCTGCAGACAATGGAAATTCTCTCGACCAAAAATTCAAAACAAACAAAGCCGCAAAAGTTTCTCTGAAACCCAAGTAGCTAGCGCGCTCATTGTGCATTCTAGAAATTGTTGTTACGCGCAAACATGAGCATATATCGAAAGAACAAGGGTATATCTACACATCAACCTCGGGCATTTTATTTATTTGGTTCAAAAGCCGATTGGGACGCGCTTCAATTCTCTTATTCTTTTGGGTATAATTAAAACATTTACCGCCCAGCTTCTGGACCAAAGAAATGAAATGCCCGCGGTAGATGTGTAGATATATCTTTCATCTTTCGATATATGCTCTTGTTTGTTCTTAAAAATAGTTTCTGGGATGCACAACAAGCGAGCTAGCTACCTGGGTTTCAGAGAAACTTTTGCGGCTTTGTTTGTTTTGAATTACTGGTTGAGGGAATTTCCTTTGTCTGCGATCGCTAATCGCTTTGAATTACGGTGTCAATCAAAACCAATTCGTGCTATTGTCTTACCAAATCTGTCCTTGTTGATCCGAGGGTAGATCAAATTTTGGTATGTTTACAAACCTCCTCCATAGTGGATGTAATCAAAACCTTTTCAATGTATGATGGAACTGGTCCTTTATATCTAAAAGAAAAAGATTGTATGTGAAAGATTTTATTATCAAATCTTAATATGTTTTATTTATCTCGCCTCCTTCCTCTCTTGTGTTTATCCAAAAGAGAAAAAGTAGGTTTTGCTTATATTATATACCGGGTGTCCCAAAATGATGTATTATTGTTTGATTGCTTGTATGTCCATAACCAATGAACGGATTCTCAAAAACTTTGTTTTATTTGATTGCCTAAAGTCTAAATTGAATGTTAAGATGTTGGTGGTGGTTTTACCAGTTTTTGAACATCGGTTCATCGGTTATGGACATATAAGCAATCAAACGATAATACATCATTTTGGGACACCCGGTATTTCATACCGGATCAACCAGAAAAAAGTTCCCACTTTTGAAAATTCATAGCATCAAGAGTACTGGATGGATTGGAATGAATCAAAATTTCCTTGAAAGCCAAAAGATCGAAGTATTTTTGCGATTTTTCTCGCCTTCTTAAGAGCACTGGAAAAATTGGTAAATTCAAGTTTACAAAAACTAGGTGGTTGCAAAATGACTGAAAAGGCCTACAATACTTTATCAAATCATAAAAGACTCCTCGCTTAGAACAACAGAGAAAATGTAATTTCGCATGGGTGAGAGCTATCGTCTGCACATTTATTGACATGGGATTGAAAATCTTTAGTATCTGTTTGAGAATCTATGTCTTTACAACTCTTGAGAGAATTGAAACGCGCGTGAGTATTGTTCTGTGTGAGGAGAGTCCTAACGATTTAATCAAGTGTTTTAGGCCTCTTTTCAGTAATTTTGTAACCATGAAAGTTTTGTGAGTTGAATTTACCTAATTCTTGGTTTAACCATGGCACCTATCAACAGCAAACAAAGAAAAACATTAGAAAAACGTTTAATTTTAAAGCTTGGTACTCTTTTCCCCAATGGACTCAACAAACAGTTTTCTTTTTCATAGGCATTTTTACTTTAACGTCATCTTTTCCTCCTTCGTAGCTTCCTCATGGCTACCCTCTTCCCTGCAGCGTCCAATTCCATTAGACGTTCTATAGTTCTCCATCTTTCGATTTTTCGATCTCTTCCGCTTAACTGCCCTGTGCGTTCTATTTCTCATTACTACTGAGGAAGGGTTATGCCCGATACGTTTAGTCTAATTAAATCCTGGCATTTTAGTTTATTCAATAGAGAAATTTATGTTTATCAACTATAACTATTGCCGCACGTCAACCTCAAGATTATATTTAACTNTAAGCTTGGTACTCTTTTCCCCAATGGACTCAACAAACAGTTTTCTTTTTCATAGGCATTTTTACTTTAACGTCATCTTTTCCTCCTTCGTAGCTTCCTCATGGCTACCCTCTTCCCTGCAGCGTCCAATTCCATTAGACGTTCTATAGTTCTCCATCTTTCGATTTTTTGATCTCTTCCGCTTAACTGCCCTGTGCGTTCTATTTCTCATTACTACTGAGGAAGGGTTATGCCCGATACGTTTAGTCTAATTAAATCCTGGCATTTTAGTTTAATCAATAGAGAAATTTATGTTTATCAACTGTAACTATTGCCGCACGTCAACCTCAAGATTATATTTAACTGAATTTACCTATATTTGCAGTGCTCCTAAGAACAGAAGAAAAATCACAAAAATACTTCAATCCGTACTTTGACCTCACACTTCAGTTAAGCCGCTCGGCCACCCACCCCCCCCCCCCAATATTTACACTGGATACTTCCACCGGCAGTAACCCGAATAGGTTGTCCGGAATGCGTCAAGAATGGCGCTTCATCCGTGACTTATCTTTGGATATGATTTTAAATTTACAAAATATAATATGTAAAAACATGGCAGTTTTGTTTTCGAAATAAAAACAACAAGACAAGGAATTTTCTAAAACGAAGATAACACTGATTATGATGATTTGTAAAATTCAATAATCATCATCATACCAAACTCGTTATTTATGTTACTGTAACAACGTACAGTATAGCCATGCGCAATAAGAAACATATAATGTACTCATCGACCGAACGTGTTTTCTGTGTCAATTCTTCTGTGCAATGTGTTATCGTCGCCACCTTAACTGACTGCGCATGGTGCTTCGCAGTGGATTGCAGAAGACAATCTACTGTGAAGCACGATGTGTAGTCAGTTAAGGTGGCGACGACAACACATTGCACAGAAGAATTGATACAAAAAAAAAACATTGGGTCGCTTGATGAGTACATTATATATCTCTTATTGCGCATGGTACAGCATGGGATGAAATGTTGTCTTTACGTAAACTGGTTTTGTGCAGATCAATTTTGAATGTCGTAGTCAAAGTATCAATTTTGAATGATACTAAATACACCCTTCGTAGTGGCAGAAATATTTTGGCACCAAAACCAAACACGACAGGGTATGGTATTGAAAATGCACGTTTCCTTGGACCAAAGATATGGCATGCAATGCCGTCTTCCTTAAAAGAGTCCCACACTTTGAACAGTTTCAAAAGAAACATTAAAAGCCACGAGTTTGCTTGCAACTGCAGGTTATGTTCTTATTTCTTTCAACTGAATGTTCTTATTTCTACCTAGCATCCGAGGGTAGCTTTAGGACACTGAGCAGTAAAGCTTATCGAATTAGTGTCCTGGTTTTTCCTCTCAATGTGACAACACCTCGTGATTCCTTTTAGCCTGGAATTACATAGAGTTGGCGACTCTCCTCAGCCTACGTAGCAGGTTCGAAAGGGCGGGAACTCAAAGTATCAACCTTCAGATTGGTAGTTAAGCCATGAGCGATAGGACACCAAGTGTGTGAAAGTTTTGTTGGTAGCGAGCCATCTCACTTATTTTTTGTGTGTTTTTACCTTATTTTTACTTAGTAGTGAGCTGTTTGGTCATTTTGAAATTTTCGGTAGTGAGCCACCTTAAGTGCAGATTCACCTTAGAGGTTTATGATTAAGGTGGATCTGCACTTAAGGTGGCTCAGTACAGAAAATTTCAAAATGACCAAACGGCGAAACAGCTATATGAAAGCTATCTGCCCATTTTTACTGTACACAAAATTGACAGAAGCTTGTAACCATACCAAGCATTTTGAGTAAATTCCTTCAACACTATCCACTTTGTAATCAAAGGACCCTTGGGGGGACTCACGGACCTTAGCCAACTTTTCAGTCTCAGATACAGTGAATATCCTCAGCCAATGGTATGTATATAATAGCGTGGTCACATATAAGCACTTGAAATAACATAGTTTGTGCAGAACGTGAAATATTTTGAAAATGTACTAGTTAGCCTTTATCATATTGGCAGTTTGTTCTGACTGACATTATGTACAAACCCCAACCCTAACTTAGGTTAAAAGTGCATTTCTTTTGCAATTCTTGGTCTCTGGAGTGCCATCCCTCTCTCAATTATTCATGTTTTAAGATAGAAATCCATAAACTTAGCAGGGCTGCCAAAAGATAACATGTACAGTAATGGAATCTTCTGGTCTGAGAAGTATTTAGAAACTTTTATGAGTCAAATGGGGGTCAAATACAAGTATTATGGCAAAATATGTCGTTGAACTTCTATTCATGATAGAACATTGTTTATTCCTATATGATGCCTTAAATGTCAAACATATCTGCAGCAGTGTTAGAGACCACATCGACGATTCATGCATTTAAAAAAATAAGAAACAAATGAAGAACCTTTCAGTACTAAAATGTGAAAATGTTCATGTTGAATTAAGAAACTTGTACTACTATGGCCTCATCCAAGTTTCTTATAAAAAACATGTGTGCAGATGTTTTGTTACTACTACACTTGTTAAAAAGTTAAACTGAAAATGCGCTGCAAGATGTTCAGGGAACAGTTGACATTTATCTTCTTTCTGAAATCTGACAAACTGCAAAGAATGAAATTTATGATTGTGTTGTGGGGCGATGGTAATTTTCGACACGCTTTCTTTATTTCAGTTATCTATCTGTCTATCTATCTCTGTCTCAGTAAAAATGGAAAGTCCAAAACATTAGATTGGCAAATTTCGTACCCTTTGGTCATCTAATTACTTATTAATCTAATTACTCTTCGCGAAGTCCAAAAAGCTGCCATTAATCCTCGTTGTTTATTTATTTGTGATTGAAGCAATTGACGTCACAATGATAAGATGCGGTTAGCCAACATCAAAGGCTTCTTCGTTGCTGAATGTCATATGACGTCACTCCGCTGGAATCCGTGAGTCAAAAACGTTCTCAATTCTCATTTTCGAATACATGTTAAACATTTATGGCCAAAAAATTCTCATTAACTAAGTCGACAAGACAATGTTATTTCAAAGAAAACTTCAAACCGAAAATGTTCAGTCTGTTTTTAAATCTTTTTGGTTACGAATTGAAAAATTCTTTACAACTCGGCGGTCTCAATGCCAAAAAGGCAATGAATAGTTTTCTTTTAAGAATAAGTGTGTTTTGCGTCATAAAAGGACTATTTGAATATGAGAACCCGAAACCAGACAAACAACTCATATTACATTCAGATGAATGTTCTATGTTCTGTGGTTCCGACACTGATAATTACTAAATAGTGATAAACAAGAGTCTAAATAGGACATCATCAACTATTCATCACATCAAAATATTTCTCACAAATACTCACTAATTGAAAATGAAAAATGTTTGATGCTTCGTTCGCAGTCGTTCCGTTTTACCTTCATTCCAGCTTCTGGAACGCAAAAAGAGATTGTTCACACAGGAACGGAACGATTGCGTATCGGTTTTTGTCTTTAATCACGCGGGAGCGTAATCGTTCCATTCCATAATTGTTTCCTCGCTTCTTTCTATTATTTCTAGCAACAACAACCACGCACGCTCTTTTGGCTAAAGTCTGATCGCTCGGTTTTTTAGACCAGATCTACATTTGATCGTGTGTTCTCACCACAGGAAGCCCAAATGGATAAATAATAGATGTCATTTTTGGCCGTTTGCTGGTGCTGCCCATGGCAAAGATCGTTCAGTGCAGCAGTAAAGAAACCGACTCTAATTAATAACGATCAGCAGATTTTCAAACCAACATCAGTGCCGTTTTTCCGTGTATCTAACTCTGGTATTGTAAAACAAAGGCATCACTCTCTTCACCCCCTTATTCTGAAGTCAAGGCAACCATCCGTATTCGATCTGAGTTGGGGCAACTATATTACGTCATAATAACGCTGATAAAGGGTTGCATATTCATGACTGTAGTACAGTACACCGCAACCGTTCATTACTTCGTTACTGATCGTCATAGATCAGAGCCAGTTTCTTTACTGCTGCACTGAACGATCATCGCCATGGAGAGCACCAGCACACGGTCAATCAAAGGACCCTTGAGAGGACTCACGGAGCCTTAGCAAAACGTTTTGATGTTAACAAAGCTAATTCCGTTCTCAGAGTGTTGGTAAAAGCTCGTTTGCGCATATTCCGCATTGTATTGAAGCAATTGTTGTTTCAGTAATTATAAAAGCTAGAGTACCCCATTTGCGTCATAACCTCGCATGCATGTATACCCATAAGAGGTATGGAGGTATGGTATGTTTTGTTATGTAGACAAATTAGCGTGTTTGGAAATCAGGGAAGAAATCTGGTCAACGGTTAGCCACGTGCTATATACCAAGACATGGCAAAGAACATCGAAATAACGAAGAAAGGACGTAGCGTGACAAGAAGAAGTACGACGAAACTCTTAAATAAAATTCAAGATCAAAAAGGGGCAGACGACACAACCGAAGCCAGGACCCTCCAGAGGACTTCAGATCAGTTGAACAGGAAGCGAGTAGAGTCGAAAGAGTTGGACAAAAAGATCTTCGAGTACATGATAGAGCACGACGAAGAAGACGACTGCGACAAAGAAGCGGAAGACGCTGCAGAGGATGAAGAAAAATCATAGATGCCATCGATGTGGGTTTTGAAGAACTTGCCAAACGTGACAAGAAATCGGAAAATGGAGATGAATCTTCGGAAAGAAGGATGCTGGAGATGAAAACGCGTCGGTCGTGGGGAGTCTCGCAGGAAGTATTTCAAGGAGTGGCTCCCGAGAGAGCCTTTGTTCAAGCGTATCGAGCCATTCAAATCAAGTGACAGGAATAAAAATTCGTAATGGGAGGAATTCTAGGACGGTTTCGTCCGGGGGGGGGGTACTTCACCAGGTTTTGGTCGGGGACGTGCCATCGAAGCTTCAAAAACATACCCGTTCCTTATACCAATTTTCCGAAAAAGTACACCCGACCTTATACTAATTTTCCGAAAATATATATCTGACCTTATACTTATACCAAAATCGCAAAAATCGATACCGTTCCTTATACCAAAGTCTCGAAAATCGATACCCTTCTTTATATCAAAATCGCGAAAATCGATACCTTTCCCGATGGCACGTCCCCGTACCCAAAATATGTGAAGTACCCCCTCCCCCCGGGGGTTTCGTCAGTGCAGTACATGAAAAAGAAGAGTTGGAAAATTTCGATAAACTAAAACACCTGAGCGGATTTTTAGGAGAGCCAGCGAGATCAGTGTTGGCGGGATTACGGATAACTGATGCAGATAATTTGACGGGCGTCGGATTACTGAAGAAACGCTACGTCAAGCCCAGTGCCATTCAGCACCGGCACATTAAGGCCAGTTTCCATAGGCGTAGGAGACAGGGGGACAGGGGGGCTGCAGCTTTCCCAACGTCGGAAAATTTTGCAAAAATCAGCCATAATCGGGCAGAAATCCACCCCAAGTCAGGCAAAATTTTCATAAACAATGGATTTTTTATCGGGCAGCCCCCCAAATATTATCCCCCCCTACCCCGACGCCAGTTTCCAGCCAGTGGAATTTTCCGCGCGGGCGGCATTTTACACAATAAAGAGTCATTCAAGCCTTTTTATTTTCATTTTCTTTTTCATTTAATCCATATTTAAAGTTGGTATTTACAATAGTAACTAAGAACATACTAATTCAAACCAACTACTTACAAAAAATATACTTTATACAAAAAAATATCGGCATATTTTGCAGGTGCATTTATCGCCAGCCCAGTCTTTGATCCTCTTTTTAAAAGCAGAAAGTGTTGGCTCATTTTTAACACTATCATCTAGGGTGTTCCAGAGGAAACTCCCTCTAAAGGACAGCGATTCTTGCCCATAGCCCTGTGTCTTTATTTGTGGCAGTTTGCAAAGATTTTGTATCCTTAGATCATAAGCTACATGCTTCTTTTCATGAAACTCCCATACAAGCGATGGGTTAAGATGATTCATGGACTTGTAGATTTCTGTAATCAACTTCTGCAAGTTTCTAACATGTATACAAAAGCTGCCACTTCGAGTGAGCAATGTTTCAAAGGGACATTCGCATTCTTTATAGAGGATCCGAAGAGCACGTTTGTGTGTGCGGTCAATCTCTTTGTATGCACCTTTGTTGCAGAATAGCCATATCAAAGTGCAACAATTGAAATTCGACAAGATAACCGCGTTGCAAATTTTTAATGCCTGCTCTCTAGAAAGATATGCATTAAGTCTAGAAAAGGCACTGGTTTTCAAGCCAAAATTTCTATTCAATTACAGAGTGACATTTTCTCTTGTAAACAAAAGAATTTTCGTCCGTTCGGAAAATTCCACTGACTGGAATCTGGCCTTTAATAAGCTGATTTATTTGGCACCCGTGTACAGCGGAGAGAATATCACAAGTTGAAGCCTATATCATATGCAGCTGTATCGAAAACGAGACAACAGAGCGTAAAGCCCTTCCGCAACAGCCACACAAATCGGGCAGAAATTTTGTCGGACACCCAACCGGGTGCGCCAAAATAAACTATACACGTTTGGCAGGCCACAATAAATCTTACACAGGTCCGATTTTGAAGATTTATGACTTAATCGATAGCAGAGAGCCTGAATTAGATTCTGGGATTTTTTGCAAATTTTTTCATTTTCAGTTTTTAGAGCTAGAAGCGAGTTTCCTAAAATTTTAGTTTTCGAAAAACACCGAGAACGATAAAAAAACATCGATCAAGTTTTCCAAAAAATCGACAGGAATGGGCAAAGAGAGAACTTATTCGTGGTGATTTGCGTTTTAGAAAATCGACCAATTGTAATCTGCTGTACGATAGTTCGTATTAAACCCCCCGAAAACGTTTTCTCTTTGTTCATTCATGTTGAATCTTTTAAAATTTGATTGACGTTGTTTGATCGTTCTCGATTTTTTCGAAAACGAATATTTTAATAAACTCAATTCTTGCTCTAAAAACTGATGACGGAAAAATTTGCAAAAAGTCCTAGAATCTAATTCAGGCTTTCTGCTAACGATTGAGTCATAAAGCTTCAAGATCGGTCTAGTGTACGATTTATTGTGGCGTGCCAAACGTGCATAGTTTATTTTGACGCACCCGGTATACCGTATACAATTACAAAGGGCGATACATAAACGACGGCCCTTTGAAAATCAGCCTTTGCCGAAGGGCAATCCTCCTTAAATGAATAAAAATGAAAGGAAATGAAACTATACAATACTGATAAATACTAGGATTTAAGCATTTATTTAAGCATTGATTTAAGCAATCCTCCTTAAATGAATAAAAATGAAAGGAAATGAAACTATACAATACTGATAAATACTAGGATTTAAGCATCCACTAAGAATGTTCAACAAAAATTGTACTTCCAAATGAAACTTTATTACTCTTTCTGATCCGCAAACGTCTGAGCAACGCTTCTTTAAATCCAGGGATACGAAAATAATAAATAACAGGATTGATTGTCGAATTTGCCAATGAAATTGTAATAATTGTGCAGTATAATATATCAAACTGTTCTGTATCTAAAAATGTTTTACCGGATAAAGTGCCAACGGCGACGATAGCAAGATACGCAACAAGTGGTGCATTTGACATCACGAAGCATAAAATGACAAATGAGATAGCCTTTGCAACACGCAGTCTCCCTGCACTTAATTTCTGTTTAGTTTGCTGTGTCTCGTCAGTTCCGTTCGATTCTGACCCTGATTTTAGAACTTGGACTTCTTTTTGCTTGACGATTTTTAAGATCATGAAATATGACCCCGTGATAACGAATAACATTGCAAAAGTATAGACAAAAATTACTCCACTGAATATCCCGTGTCCCTCGTTGATCGAATTGAACATCGGACTCAATCCTGGTAGGGTCCAGCACAGGAAAATGAGGATACATAGCTTCCTCTTTGTCATATGCAAGTTGTAGTGAGTCGTCTTCGATAGATGGATATAGCGATCATAGCTAATCAAAGCGATCGAGCTCATCGAAGCACCCATCAACATTGCTGTAAAAAATCTCCGGATGTTATTCAATCCACAATTGTCTCGGACACTCCGGACGAATAATTGCGCGATAAAGAGTGGCTCGAGAGCAGCACCAACTAACCAGTCTGACATTGCTAATGATAAAAGGCAGAAGCTGGATCGATTGCGTAATCGTCTCTCTTTTAGGAAAACATAGAATATTACGATGTTACCAAGGAATGAAACTGAGCCAATTAAGGTATTGGTTACTCCGAAGAACGTGCTGAGAGATGATGGCAACGTTGCAAAATTGTTCGAGCAGCCCTCCATTTCTGAATAGCTTGTCAGGTACTCTCATACATCTGGCTAATCTCTCTTTACTATATCTTTGAAACTCATCATCGGTGTTTTCATTTTCAGTCGAAGCGGCTTAATTGCATGTTTCTTTAAAATCGTTATCATCCAAGTTATTCGTCTGACCAATTTTCTTTCAGATTTCTCTCAGAAGAAGCGAAGTGTTCACGATTAAAATCGAATCAGTGGACTGCTCTGTTCAACTAAGACATGTAATTACAACTCTTTCCAAACTGCTGTTAAGTAGCTAAAACATCTGGCCTTTAAATCTGTTATAACGCAGCTGGCTGATAAGCATCAAGAAAACAAACGATTCTTACCAATCAAAATAAACCAACCCGAAACCGTTTCAGCTTAATATCTCTCAGCTGAAACAATCATCTTCAAGCGCTGCATGTTGATAACTCTTTTGTAGACTCTATTGTATAACTCTTTTGTTGATAACTCTTTAATACTTAAATGACTGTTCCACAAGGATACGTGCTGAGTCCTTCTTCATAAATATTTATCCTGGTTACACACTAAACAGCTTTTAATATACTCAATCTTGTAAAACGGAGTTACCATAAATCATCAAGCGCTGCATGCTTCTTGTAAACACAGAAGACGATTTCTGATTAGAATCCTTGTATTAACTGCTCCACAAAGATATGTGCTCGGTCCTTCTTGTTAAATATTCATCCTAGTCACACATCAAATGGCCATTAGTGTATTCGATCTTGTAAAACAGAGCTACCACCATACCTGTTCGATGAAATGCCTTCGATTTTACTGACGAAGAGAGCAACAAAATCTCCTGTCAATGATCTTTCTTTCTTGTGTCCCCATAACTCCTTCAAAATTTTTAAAGCTGACAGCAAAGTGTAATCATTGCAGCATGTTTGTCGTGAATTTTTACACAGAAGCTCTAATCTTTCAATTTGTAGCTTCAAAGACCTGGTCTTCCTTCTTGCGACCTTTAGTTCTTGTGTAGTTAAATTCGCGGGATAAAATGCTTTCTTCAACTAACGGTTTGCTTAAATCTCCTTTCTTTCCTAAACAATATCTGGCCACCATACTAGTCAACAACATAAAACCCGAAGACTTAGAGATTCCTTTTCTTTGAAATATCATGCAGGTGGATAGGCGAAATCTTTGCCTGCATAAATCAACATCAATTCAATCGCCCAATCGTCAAATTAGATCCACCATCTCAGAGTAATCTCTCTTGAAAGAACTGCAAAGTGAACCAACTTCCAATCTAATATTCGCTTTGAACCAAAGAAATAAGCTGATGACAGCTTAGATCATTAATCCGGCTTACAAACTCGCAGTTTACTGCCACGCAGTTTTGCCAAGAACGGATTAAATCTAGTATGATATAGGAAAATAATGTGATCCGGAATAATCCAGAGATCTTGAAAACGATACGTCCAGAAAATGATGCTCTTTAAGACTTACTCATATTCGTTTTTTCGTGGAGGAAATAGATTAAAAGATCGCAACAAACACGTCTTGAGTACGACGTTCTATCGTACCAGATGACAATATTCCTTGCACTGAGATTTATTGAAGATTAATCATGCAAAAGATACCTCCAGAAAATGATCTTCTTAAAGAATTACTGATATTCGCTGTCTCGTAGGAGAAATATTAGAAATTGAAAACAGCACGCCTTGAAGTAGCCATTAGAATGACGTTTGATCACAGTAGTCGCTCATATGTTGACGATTGCAAATGATACGTCCAGAAAATGATCTTCTTCAAAACTGACTCAGAATCGCTGTTAAGCGAAAGAAATANAACTAACGGTTTGCTTAAATCTACTTTCTTTCCTAAACAATACCTGGCCACCATACTGGTCAACAACAAAAAACCCGAAGACTTAGAGATTCCTTTTCTTTGAAATATCATGCAGGTGGATAGGCGAAATCTTTGCCTGCATAAATCAACATCAATTCAATCGCCCAATCGTCAAATGAGATCCACCTTCTTCGAGTTATCTCTCTTGAAAGAAATGCAAAGTGAACCAACTTCCAATCTAATATTCGCTTTCAACCAAAGAAAGAAGCTGATTACAGCTTAGATCCTTAATCCGGGCTTACAATCTCGCAGTTTACTGCCACGCAGTTTTGCCAAGAACGGATTAAATCTAGTATGATATAGGAAAATAATGTGATCCGGAATAATCCAGAGATCTTGAAAACGATACGTCCAGAAAATGATGCTCTTTAAGACTTACTCATATTCGTTTTTTCGTGGAGGAAATAGATTAAAAGATCGCAACAAACACGTCTTGAGTACGACGTTCTATCGTACCAGATGACAATATTCCTTGCACTGAGATTTATTGAAGATTAATCATGCAAAAGATACCTCCAGAAAATGATCTTCTTAAAGAATTACTGATATTCGCTGTCTCGTAGGAGAAATATTAGAAATTGAAAACAGCACGCCTTGAAGTAGCCATTAGAATGACGTTTGATCACAGTAGTCGCTCATATGTTGACGATTGCAAATGATACGTCCAGAAAATGATCTTCTTCAAAACTGACTCAGAATCGCTGTTAAGCGAAAGAAATATTAGAAATTGAAAACATCATGTCTTGAAATAGCCCTGAGAATGACGCTCTATCGCACCAGTCACTTGAATTCCCTGCACTGTGTTTCTGAAGATTAGAACATGCAATTGATACGCCTAGAGAATGCTCTTCTTTAAAACCAACTCAAGCTTGCCGCGTTGGCGCTGAGTCAAATGAAACGGAGTATTGATAGCTGTGATACAGTTTCGTGGAAGAACAAATTATACTGAGTATTGTGGGTGGCAGGTACATCCGACCGACACAACGCACAAAAACAACACATCCTTTTAAATGCAGGCATTTTCTGAATCCGTTTGTAGCTTCAGTTAATATGATTAAGATAAAACGAGGCTTTTTAGTTCCTTGTCTGTTGCTGTTAGCTGTTGGGGGCGGCGTTGGCTTGTAGATGTAAAAATTCTTACAGCCTGATTTCGCAGATTTTATTGCCTTGGAAACGACCTTTTTGAACATCTAAATGAAATAAACGTGTCTTTGGATTACGTTCAGTCACTCTCCAAAGAAGATACATATTTTTTCTTTCAAAGAAACCAAGAAATTGGCACAATCAGATTTTTAGTATTGAATGTTTCTTACCGGTTTCTTAGAAGGCTTCTCAAATTCACGTTGTATTTATCGGGGGGGGGGGGGGGGGGATCTCCTGTGTCTTTATGAACAAAAGTGGATAGTACGCAGTAAGAGCAACACGCAAGCAGAAGTATACCAGGGGTGGTCATGATCGTGGCTCCAGGTCAGTCCCAGCTTTTCCTCTTAGATTGGGGCAAGCTCTGTCTCCAGAAGTTGGCCTTTTTGCTTTCATAGAAGTTGGCTTTTCCCCCGATATTTTGGACAATTTGACACTGGGCAAGGTTGGCCCCAAAAAACTGGCATGTGTCAGCACTGGTTTTTCTGCTCAATGGCAAGACAAAGCTGACATCGCAATTGTTTGAAGATAGTCTCTGGCTTATTTCTTCAAATGCACAGAAACAAGATTTGTGTCGTCGTTTTGAAATTTTTGCCTGGTTTTCTTGCTTTTTTTAATTAAATCATTGGACATCTGGCTTTTTTCGGACAGTCTTTGGGACAGAGGTAACACCCCAGTACATTCAACATTGGATTTCACATGAAAACTGGGTGGGTTTCAGCAATTATCTAGGACAGATAGAAACGTTTTTTTTATGAGAAACTTGGATCAGCACTTAGTACTAACAGTTTCTTAATTTTGCATGAAAATTTCGGTGTTTTAGTAGTAAAAGTTTCTTAATTAATTTCTTATTTGTTGGGCCTAAAATTGCGATATTGTTCAAAAGTGAGCCTTCTTCTCGACAAAGGGATTCCATTTTGCATTGACATTGTCATCACGAATAAGCCATGCACTTTCAGGCAAAACTTTACCAATTTTTGCTGTTAAAAGTTAGAAAAAATGAAGGTACCTCTGTTAGAGAGACAAAGAATACGAGAGACGTACAGAAATAAAATTTCAGAGTTTCTTAACTGTTCTTGAGCGTAGTAATAGAGTTTCTTAAATTTTTGGTCATCGTAATACTAGTTTCTTATAAAGCAGTTTATTATAAAAAAAAACGTGTAGCACCGCTGTATGTCAAATTTATATATTTCTATTTGCAATGCAAAAACTGGGTGAGACCGCTGCAACAAAAAGGACAGAGGTGACGACGTGTTAACTAAAATTATGTGTGAAAACTCTAAGATGGCCAGAAAATAAGGGAAGAATGCAGTGCACACTGCAAAAAGGTCCGTAATTTGATGGCGACCAGCTATGTGCTCAAAGCTTGGCTTTTTCTAAGTTGTGCGGCATGAACCTTGGTCAAAATTGGGTTGGTTTATTTTTGTTCTCAGGACAAAGGTCGGGTCACACATTTTACCGTACTTGACCTCCCCTGGTATACCTCAAGCAAAATGAAACACGGTAAAACCCGTGTAACAGAGCCAACAATTCTGCCAGTCAGACTGGGTTCTTAAACAATGAATACAATAGATAGGTTCTTATGTAGGTTCGTTCAAACGAAATAAACTAGATAGAACTAGAAGCATCGTTTTTTCAGTACTTCAGCTTCTTAATTTTGGTTCTCTGAAAGTGGACTTTCTTCCAAAAAGTTTCNAAACTCTAAGATGGCCAGAAAATAAGGGAAGAATGCAGTGCACACTGCAAAAAGGTCCGTAATTTGATGGCGACCAGCTATGTGCTCAAAGCTTGGCTTTTTCTAAGTTGTGCGGCATGAACCTTGGTCAAAATTGGGTTGGTTTATTTTTGTTCTCAGGACAAAGGTCGGGTCACACATTTTACCGTACTTGACCTCCCCTGGTATACCTCAAGCAAAATGAAACACGGTAAAACCCGTGTAACAGAGCCAACAATTCTGCAAGTCAGACTGGGTTCTTAAACAATGAATACAATAGATAGGTTCTTATGTAGGTTCGTTCAAACGAAATAAACTAGATAGAACTAGAAGCATCGTTTTTTCAGTACTTCAGCTTCTTAATTTTGGTTCTCTGAAAGTGGACTTTCTTCCAAAAAGTTTCTTATGAAAAGATACACGGAGAACAAAAACCTTTTCTCGAGAATCTATTTTCATTCTGGAGCAAATTTTAGACTTCAATGTCATGAAATGTCCAATTCCAATGGAACCAACTTTGGATGTCCAGTAAAGCATTAGTCACAGTAAGAAACAAATCTTTATTCCACATTTGGACAAAATAATTTGTTTGTATCAAATTTCGCTATATAAATTTGGCTTTTGTCAAAAAATTCCTAATGGCGATTTTAATATGGATTGTCGGAAGAGAGTTGAATTTAAGACGACAGTAAAAACAAAGAAGGCAGCTTCAACGCAGTGGAAAAGAACAGACGTGAAAAATGGCACAAAATAGACATCTTTAAAGATTAATAGTGGACAGCGCAATGTTTTTGTAAACGGAAAGCGTGAATGAACTAAAATTATGTGTGAAAACTCTAAGATGGCCAGAAAATAAGGGAAGAATGCAGTGCACACTGCAAAAAGGTCCGTAATTTGATGGCGACCAGCTATGTGCTCAAAGCTTGGCTTTTTCTAAGTTGTGCGGCATGAACCTTGGTCAAAATTGGGTTGGTTTATTTTTGTTCTCAGGACAAAGGTCGGGTCACACATTTTACCGTACTTGACCTCCCCTGGTATACCTCAAGCAAAATGAAACACGGTAAAACCCGTGTAACAGAGCCAACAATTCTGCAAGTCAGACTGGGTTCTTAAACAATGAATACAATAGATAGGTTCTTATGTAGGTTCGTTCAAACGAAATAAACTAGATAGAACTAGAAGCATCGTTTTTTCAGTACTTCAGCTTCTTAATTTTGGTTCTCTGAAAGTGGACTTTCTTCCAAAAAGTTTCTTATGAAAAGATACACGGAGAACAAAAACCTTTTCTCGAGAATCTATTTTCATTCTGGAGCAAATTTTAGACTTCAATGTCATGAAATGTCCAATTCCAATGGAACCAACTTTGGATGTCCAGTAAAGCATTAGTCACAGTAAGAAACAAATCTTTATTCCACATTTGGACAAAATAATTTGTTTGTATCAAATTTCGCTATATAAATTTGGCTTTTGTCAAAAAATTCCTAATGGCGATTTTAATATGGATTGTCGGAAGAGAGTTGAATTTAAGACGACAGTAAAAACAAAGAAGGCAGCTTCAACGCAGTGGAAAAGAACAGACGTGAAAAATGGCACAAAATAGACATCTTTAAAGATTAATAGTGGACAGCGCAATGTTTTTGTAAACGGAAAGCGTGAATGATGATGATGATGTCTGCTACACGTTTTTTTATAAGAAACTGGTTTATAAGAAACTATAGTACTACGATGACCAAAAATTTAAGAAACTCTAGTACTACGCTCAAGAACAGTTAAGAAACTCTAAAACTTTATTTCTGTATGTCTCTCTTATTCTATGTCTCTCTAACAAAGGTACATTCGTCTTTTCTTGACTTTTAACTGCAAAATTGGTAAATTTTTGCCTTGATGTGCAATGTCAATGCAAAATTGAAGCCCTTTCTCGAGAAGAAGGCTCAACTTCGAACAATACCGCAATTTTAGGCCCAAAAAAATAAGAAACTAATTAAGGAATTTTTGCTACTAAAACACCGAAATTTTCATGCGAAATTAAGAAACTTTTAGTACTAAGTGCTGATCCAAGTTTCTTATAAAAAAACGTGTAATATCAATCAAAGCTATAGAATATTCTGCGCTGATTTTCACATCATAATTCTAAGCCCTTGGGTAAACAAACTTCCAATGAAAAAGCATTTTCATTAAATGTGAAAAATTTATTCCAATGGGAGATCGTACCAACAGCTGTCTCCTAAGAGAATTGTTGTTCTAAACCAAAGAAAAGACAAACAATGAAAGTAATAACAAAAAAATTAAAACTCATTTTGCTTCATCTCAAAAGTAAATATCATTCAGGAATGGCCTGCTGACAGTAACAAAGGTTTCGCTATAACCATGCCAGGACGCTAAGTTACCAGTACGATATCCTTAAGGGCGTATTCTTTTGGGTATCTTCCGAAAACGGTAGAGTTGGTAGAGTCTAAAATCCCATTCTTTTGGTGCCATTCTACCGAATACGGTAGACTTCGCAGAATTTAGATTAGATCATTTTCATGAAAGCCTATTCTTTTGGTCATTCTGTTTTCGGTAGACTTACGAGAGATTTTTGACGTATTCCTTTGGGCAGTTTGGGCTCTTCGAACTCTCAAACTTTTAGAATTCTCATTCTTTTGGGATTTTTCTCTGCGAAGTCTGCCAACTCTACCGTTTTCAGAATGTGTATTCTTTTGGCATTTTTCTCTGCGAAGTCTACCAATTCTACTTTTTTTAGAATACGCATTCTTTTGGTAACTGACATTTTTCTCTGCGAAGTCTACCGTTTTCAGAAGACTTCGCACTTCGCAGACTTCAGATGCCCAAAAGAATACGCCCTAAATTTGTAGGAATTTCACCATTATTTCTTTAATTGTAGACAGCTTGAAAAACCTTTAAATAAAACCCGAACTTGATGATAGAAGATCTTTTTAATTTCAACTCATCGATTACTTGCGTTATTCACTAAAGGAGCCACTGCACTGTATTCAGAGCACGTTACAATTTCAGACTGTCTGAAAATAAATTCTTTATATTTAATATAAAATTTTACAATAGCAAATTACCAAAGACACTACCTATGAACTAATATACCACATAAGAAGGACGATACCAGGAGAAGCAAAATATCACAACTACCCGCTGGCAATAAACATACACCTAAAATACAACTAGTCTAATTAAACAATTGCAAAATGCTTCATATAAAAACTTTTTACGAATGAATACTTGAGCCGGTTTCACATTGGACGTCAGGCTAACATGGGAGAGAACGATGAACACTCAGAGAACCGACCGAGATACCAACAACGACAACAACTGTCCTTAGGCCAAAGATCCGACAGAAAAGGCAAGACAACAGACAACTCAAGTAATACCACACAAGAAACGTGGGTTCAAATAAATTTGGATTTTCTAGCCTAGATAAACGTTTCCAGTACTTATAGTTTAAGAATGTTTCGGTAATATGAGATTCTGGTTTCTGATAAAGTGTTATAAAAAGTACGTGTACAGTCCTAGCTGAGCATACAAAGAACAAGATCACATCTTGTGGGCGGGTCTATATAAATGAATTTAACTTCCTTGTTACATTTTAGACAATTTATTTTTACAACTGATTACTTTTGAAACTAAACAAACACTTACTCTGTTTGTTTATTGATTACATTACACACACTTAACCATTTTGCTTGAACTGATGTGTACCAATACATTTGCCTTAGTAAGAATGTAAGATCAAACAGCGGATGTAAATAGTTTCGACAATTCCACGCTAAATTTCATGGATGAAGGCTCCATGCAGACGTATTTTTCAAGAAGCTGCTTGTGCGAAACTCAATTCTCATATCGTTAAAAAACCAAGAAACAATTATTTAAAGGACAAGCCCGGGGTTGGAATAATTGTTCATAAAATGAAAGAAACACAATGTTTTGAATGGTGTGTAGTACTTTTTTCCAACCTTCTCTGTCTTTTCTCTGCGAAATTGTGTATTTAAATCTGTGAAATGAGCGAAATGACGTCATTATTCATGACGTAATTTCACCCATTTCGCCTTCGACCTGAACGGGGCTGTTTTCTTANCTAAATTTCATGGATGAAGGCTCCATGCAGACGTATTTTTCAAGAAGCTGCTTGTGCGAAACTCAATTCTCATATCGTTAAAAAACCAAGAAACAATTATTTAAAGGACAAGCCCGGGGTTGGAATAATTGTTCATAAAATGAAAGAAACACAATGTTTTGAATGGTGTGTAGTACTTTTTTCCAACCTTCTCTGTCTTTTCTCTGCGAAATTGTGTATTTAAATCTGTGAAATGAGCGAAATGACGTCATTATTCATGACGTAATTTCACCCATTTCGCCTTCGACCTGAACGGGGCTGTTTTCTTATGGAACTCTCAAACTCTCAAGTAATTTCCGACGTCACAATCGAAACTCCAAACCGAGGCTAGCCATTTTATCGCGTTTTCAAAATGGCGACGACACTGGGCCTAACTTACGAAAAATTTCGTACGAATTTACAACAGAAAAAGACATCAAAACCCGGAAAAGAGCTACAAGTGATGTTTGGAAGTTGGTAAGGTTGCTTTTTGACATTAATTGTAGAAACCCCGGACTTGTCCTTTAAGAAAAATTCATTTTAGTCAAGGGAATCGCCAGCATATGTTTACTTTATTTTCACTTGTTCCCTGTGTTATAATACTTGGAAGGTACTCGAGTAATGTCTAAAAAATGGAAAGGTTAAAAAATTTCATTTTGACATGTTCACGAGGGTACAGGGAGTAAACATGGAATTTCAATAACCCCTGAAATATCCCCTGTGAGACATTATACGCATACGAGTCGTTTCCTTCAGAGCTGGTGCATACCTAAAATACTATTGATACATTACATATCCAGAGATTGCCTTAAAACATGCCGGTCGACTTCCTTCACACACATGTACGCCACCCCCACAAACTGCAGCATGATGCCCAATACCAAATCCAACATTCCCACATCCTTTCGTTTACATCCTACGGACCTGTAGCCGACAGTGTTTCGTGATGGGTAGGTATTACTCTTTCTTTATTTAGTTGCGTTAACATTCATTTTCCTTTGTTGCTACCGAAGGCAGAATGACTATTCTTCTTCAATTAGCGACCGAAATTAGCCTGCCTGCCTGCCTGCTGTCTGTCTGTCTGCCGTCTGGCTATGTAGACGGGCCAGCTCACGGCTGCGGTTCGCGGGCTCGCGGCTTGTGAGCATTTATCCAACAAACAACGACAAAAGTTCTCCAACAAAAGATAATGAGTTCTTCCTACCTACTTAACTACCTAACTACGTCAATGGACGACAAAGGCTTATTTCTGACAATGCAGAACTCAATATTACGGACCACGGAACCATGAACTACAGAACTACGGAACCAAGAGCCTTGGATTCAGGAACTAGAAACCGGCGGAGGAGAGTAACTCAATATTCTAAATCATTTACCTTTTGAACTAGCGATAATCATTAAATTAATTTTTATAAAACTGACCTCGCTACAGTCGCATTTGGTACAAATACTAATCGGCAGCACTCGCTGACTGTTGTTATATCTAGTATAGCATTTTTAGTCCAGCATTTCACTTACAACTACGTCTACCCTATTCAAAAATTTATCTATCATTACTAAAAATAGTCTCTAGCAAGGATTGCCGGAATAGATCAGCGGTAGCGCGCTTGACTTCTAACCCGAGGGTTGGTGGCTCGAGTTCCCACCCTGTTAAACTTGCAACGTTGAGTGAGGAGAGTCGCCAAAACTCTCTGAACTTCTTGGCAAACGAATTACGAGGTGTGCACACATAAAGAGGAAAGACCAGGACACTGCTTCGATAAGATTAGCTTCTCAGTGTCCTAAAACTATCTTCAGATGCTAGGTAGCAATATACAGGGTGTCCCAATAAAATTGTGCCTCGTTTGCCAGAATATTGCGACAAAACGGCAAAAGATTCTCGCCAAAATTTATATATGATATTGCTCTTCAGATGTTCAAATAAAGTTTGCTACCATCCACGTAAAAATCTGTTGAAAAATGATGGAGCTATGACCTTCGGAAGACCAAATTTGCCTGATGATTGAAACCATCGGTCGGCTATTTTGTATTACTATTTTGCAGCGATAAATAGCTCCATGGATGAAATGAAACAGCAGCCTCCAATTTCATCGCTCTCGTGAAAATTCTGATAATCATTAGAGAGTTCAACTATTTCTGACCCCACAGAAACTATTTGTTACTTTACGTGAAGCTATTTATCGCTGCAAAATAGTAAGACAAAATGGCCGACCGCTGATTTCAGTCATCAGGCAAATTTGGTCTTCTGAAGGTCATAGCTCCATCATTTTTCAACGGATTGCTACGGGGATGGTCGCAAACTTTATTTGAACATCTAAAGAGCAATATCATATAACAACTTGGCGAGAATCTTTCGCCGTTTTGTCGGGAGCTACAGGCAAACGGGGCATACTTTTTTGGGACATCCTTCAGACGAGAAACTCCAGCAGTTTTGAAAGCATTTTCACGAGCGTCGGCTTAGAATTCACTATAAAACGGCTTCGCTAATAAGAGAGGAATGATGAAATTCGAAAAGATCTAAAAAATTGAATCGAAAGACTTACCCGATCGGGACATCTCTATATTCTGGTGGAGCTTGCATGGCTGAAAAATAAGCACATAGTGTAACAACGTGTTACGGCGAATATATATTTTTTTATATCAAGACGCTATATCATTTGATACATGGTCAACTACGGCTACAGATAACAAAAGATGATTTAAATACAAAATAAACAATACGAAATAGAGGTTACAACTAAATACCTAAGAATTTCTAGGTTAGGTTTGATTTTACTTTTTATTGATTTCCGTTTTCTGAATTGAGGCGTTTGGAGTATATATCATGAAGGAATTCAGAAAATAACTGTAGGAGGAGTTCATCTTCGTTGGACATTCAGTATATACGTTTCTGTTCATCCGTTGGTATATAATTGAAATTGGGCAGAGATTTTGTGCTTTATCTAGGAACACTGTCCGTTCAGAGATAAAAGTTTGGCACGAGAGAATGAAATGGGTCTTGTTTTCAATTTTGTTTTGGCAGGATCTGCACAATCGTCTTTCTCTTTCTAAGGGAGGCTTGAAATGTCTTCCTTTTTCTATTGCAAGGTAGTGGTCGCTAAGGCGCAATTTTGATAGTATTCGTCTATGTGATCTGTTGGTAATTAGGGAGAGATAATTTTCACATGTAATTTGAGATTTGTACGTTTTATATGATAAGGCTTTTGGGCAGTCACTCTAGTGACTTTTCAACTGTATCTGATGCTCTTGTATAAGGGTTTCTTTTGTCGCATGTTTTGAGAGTAATGTAATAGATTCAGTATTTAGGCCATCCTCTGTAGGGTTATCAGTCAAGTTATTCATGTAAGAGGTTATTGTTTGACGGTGGTTTATTGAGTTTTCGTATTTAAGGGCCTGAGATATCAAAGAGTGGTTCAGATTCATTAATTATATGTTTTATGAAGTTGTTAGTCCTGCAGTTTAAAGGGATGCTGACACTATCACATTCATACAACAACCATAAACCTTTAAAATCCTGTCCTGCTTAGCATTAGTTGCAAATCTTTAAATCGCTGTGCAATGGCGGGGGTGTAAAACTGTTTAACATATTTCTTTGGATTGAGTTCCTTAAAAGAAACTTCAGCTACTTTGCAATCAATCTACCATTGGATTTTCAAAAATCTTGAATATTTTCGAGATTATAGTGTTTTTTTCCCAATTTACTTGAGGATTTGATGTTATCAAACTTCCCAATCGTAAGCCAGAAGGGTGAAAGATTTTTGCTTGATGCCATACGCGTATCTTTTTATATAAGAAACTGCCCATAAGAAACTTAACTCTCAGATCGCCAAAAAATTAAGAAACTCCAGTAATGGGAAAATATAAGTCAAGAAACTACCTATTTTGATAAAGGAAATCCTTGATATATCTTTACTTTACTTTCACTTGTTTCCTGTATCATATTACTCGTAAGGTACTTGAGAAATGTCTGATCATGGGAAAGGCTTAAAACATTGTTTTGAAATGTTCACATTGGCACAGGTAGTGAGCATGAGGATTGTTATGGAACCTCTAAGAAACTCGTAAGAAACTCTGAGTACTCAAAATCCGATAATTTTAAAAAATTTTCAGTACTGGCCCAAATTCTTAGTTTCTTATAAAAAACACGTGTATTGGATACAGTCATAAAATATGGGATTTTTTTAATATTACTCCATTTTCCTTAAAAATTTAGAAATTACAATGCTTTGAAGTTTTTTCGAAATGTTCTTGAATGCTTACAGTAAGAAAAACCCTCCAATTCTGAAAATATTGAAGATTTCTGAAAAGTCCAATGGTAGGATTATAGCACAGCAGCTAAAGTTTTTTCCAAACTATTCAACTGATGGGTCTTATAATTTCATCATTTTGAAATCTATTATGCTGGCCAGGTTGATCTCTGACTGTGCTACATTTTGCACAGAAGACAAGTGAATTTTAAGGCAGGATGGCCGAGCGGTCTAAGGCGCTGGTTTAAGGCACCAGTCACTTCGGTGGCGCGGGTTCGAATCCCGCTCCTGTCACTTTTTACTTCATAGGCGTACATATTTTGAAATTAAAATGCAGGAATTTTTACCTCGCATGTACGTATCTGTATACCCTGGATCAGAGTATTTTTAGTATTTGTAAAAAATTAAAGTATTTGAAAAAAATTGAAAAAATTAAAGTATTCGAAAAAAAAATTATAAAAAATAAAAAAAGAAAAAAGGAGGAAGTCCCTCCCTTCTTTTCTCTTTTTTTTTATTTTTTTTTTCATTAAATTTTTTTTATTTTTTTTTCTCTTTTTTTATTTTTTTCTCATTAAATTTTTTAATGTTTTTTTTATTTTTTTTATTTTTATTTTTTTCTCCATAAACTAAAAATACTCTGATCCAGGGTAGTATCTGTAGAGTTGCAATTAGTTATTGGTCACATTCTACAGTCATAAAAAATATCGTAGCAGATAAAGGGTATTCTTATACTTTTTTAGAAGAAGTCCAGGAAAAATCGGATTATTAAAAGTATTTACGATAGGAATAGAAGTCACTTATTACACACTATATTTTATAAAAAAACAGCTCATAAGAAACTGTAGGCTCGACTTTTCGAAAGTTAAGAAGCCGTGTTACCTGGATTGAAGAAACCAAGAAACTTGTGCAATTCGCAGGTACGATTTGCTCAGGTCATTCGAAAATATTTTGACACTGTGCAGCAATAGCAACTGTTTTGACATTGTTTTGAGTGCGAATTATGTTCTCTGGAAGCCCTTTCAACAAACATAAATTAACTCGACGCTTTAAGTATTAAAAACATAAGAAACTCGTTAGAAACTATTGGAAGTACTTATAGTTAAACGATTTTTCGGTAATATGAGATTCTGGTTTCTGATAAAGTGTTATAAAAAGTACGTGTACAGTCCTATTTGAGCATACAAAGAACAACATCACATCTTGTGGGCGGGTCTATATAGATGAATTTAACTTCCTTGTTACATTTTAGAAAATTGATTTTTATAAGTGATTACTTTTGAAACTAAACAGAAACTTACTCTGTTTGTTTATTGATTACATTACACACACTTAAACCAACTTGCTTAAACTGATGCGATTCGATTTAATATGTACCAATGCATTTGCCTTAGTAAGAATGTAAGATCGAACAGCGGATGTAAATAGTTTCGACAATTCCACGCTAAATTTATGCTCTAAAATTCCACGCAAAAGTCTCCTAAAATTTAAGAAACTGCCCACAAGCTCCGGATTTTGCTTTCTTATAAAAAAATTAGCGTAACGTTAGTATTTCAAGAAAGTTGTGATAAGATGAAATGGATGAGTGAGGCTGGAGCCTGGTATTATGAAATCTGATGGACTTGCCCAAGTCTCTCCTGTGTTTATACCTAAAAAATCGTCCACCTTAAAGACTTGGGCAAGTCCAGAAATCTGGTTGAGTAATATCAAAACCAGCTTCCAAATCCTTAAAAAGGCTGGTGTAAATTGAGTGACCTATTTCTTGGAACTGAATGACTTCAAAGAAATTTTAGCTATTTCTCTACAATTCTACCGTTGGACTTATCTGAAATCTTCAATATCTTCATGATTAGAGTGTTTTTCTTCTTTTTCAAGAATTCAAGAAAAATTTTCAAAAAAACTTCAAACCATCGTAATTTCTAAACTGTTTGACGCAGCATGAAGTAATTTCGAAGAAAACCAAACATAGTTTATGAATGCCTACAATATAGCAGCAACAGTCTGTCACTCATCTGGCTTATGATTTAGAAATCTGATGACATCACATCCCCAAATGAGTTGAAATGTTAGATACGCTTTATTTTGAAAAATATTCAGAATTTCTGGAAAGTCTAAGGGTAGAATTATAGATAAGTATCAAAAGTTTCTTTCAAGCCATTCAATCAGAAGANGGATTAGAGTGTTTCTCTTCTTTTTCAAGAATTCAAGAAAAATTTTCAAAAAACTTCAAACAATCGTAATTTCTAAACTGTTTGACGCAACAAGAAAAAATTTCAAAGGAAACCATAGTTCATAAATGCCTACAATATGGTGTCAAGCAAACGTCTGTCACTCGTCTGGCTTATGATTTAGAAATTTGATGACGTCACATCCTCAAATGAGTTGAAATGTTAGATACGCTTTATTTCGAAAAATATTCAGAATTTCTGGAAAGTCCGATGGTAGAATTATAGATAAGTATCTAAAGTTTCTTTCGAGCCATTCAATCAGAAGAAATAGGTCATTGAATTTTACACCCACCTTTTTACGCAGAGTTAAAGATTTGGAACCTATGCTTCAAAATATGGGAAAAACAAAATCATTAACTTACTTCCTTTAGGCCCTTTTGTGTATTGATTTGTCACAGTAGGCATTGATTTATTGACAAGAACCTGTCTGTTTTCGATGCATTCACCTGTGAAGTTAAACATTTCGCAATCATTTCAAGTTATCATTAGCAGCGAAACTGCTATTACAATGTACAAATTGCTAAAATGCCGCTAAAATGGTACCTGTATCTGAGTACCTTTCCAACTTGTTCGTCAGGAATTCGACTTAAAGTGTCAGAAAACTGAGAAAAACTGAAACTGATCTTTCTCTATATAGAAAATATAACAATGGGCAAAGAATTCCGAAGAAATACTAAATAATACCAAAACAGTATTCGTAATACAGAACAGATTGGGCCTTTCCTCATCGCAAATCGGCCTTCGGAAAGTGCTTCTCGCATAAGGGTGCTAAATTGTGGAACGATCTTTCGGTTGAAGTAAAATTATGCAAAACTTATGAAATATTCAAAAAAAGTATCAGCAATACCAACAGCGAATGCTGATTCTCTCTTTCGTGCTATACTTAGTATTACTTTAATTTGCTTATTAGATTGTTTTGTAAATAAGACTATCTAATTTCGTATGCTTTTCTTTTACATTTAGTTATTGCATGTATTTGCACGGCCCACTGTAAATCAGTCCTTCGACTGACGTCGCCACCGTGCCTGAAGAGATTAAAATCAAATGAAATCACATCACATCACATCACATCACATCACATCACATCACATCACATCACATCACATCACATCACATCACATCACATCACATCACATCACATCACATAAAAAAAAAAAAAAAAAAAAAAAAATCACATCACATCACATCATAACACATCACATTACATCACATCACATCACATCACAGCACATCACATCACATCACATCACATCACATCACATCACATCACATCACATCACATCACATCACATCACATCACATCACATCACATCACATCACATCACATCACATCACATCACATGAGGTATCTTTTGGTAGACCTAAGCCTTGGAATCATCTTTTGATGTTAAACAGGTAACCTCTTTTGCCCGAAAAAGTCTTCTTGTTGCATGTAGTGCAATTGTGCAAAGATAAACAAGTAAATAAAGTAAAATATAAGCACTTTCATGCGAATTGAAATAAGCACAACCTTAAGAAAAGAATCAACAAGAAACAATAATAAAAATATTTTAATCGTTAACTCTATGAAGTTATTTCTCAATTAGAGATGTTTTTGCCACGGCCCCTTGAAAATAAGACTTGGTACACCAATGGGGCTACCGTGCCTAAATAAGTACAACTGAAATGAATGAAGTAAAAAGCCTACTTCTCCTGAATATTGGCAAGCTTGGAGGAGTTACGTCTGAGATGGACTGAAATTAATTGGTGCAAAATCGAAAGACATTCATCAACATTTTCTTGGTCACTTGGCATACAGTTAATTTCCAATGAAACATGGTAAAACTAGTTTCTTTTTATGAAGGACAGTTGAATTGAAGATTGCTTTGTAGGATATAAAGTTACAGACACTTCCTTCAGCCATAAATTTGGAGATAATTTTTGCGGGCTAAATAACTGAGACATCATCAAAGTTGTTTAAGATCAAGGAAGGGCGTCGAGCTGAATTTGTCCGGAATGCGTGAAAACACCCGACGCTTCAAGTGGGAATTCAGTCCAACGTACATATGCATATATTACTTATATTAAACCAAAAAATTTCCGACGAATAAACTCCGCACACACTATTTTTGGACAAACAATTTACGGATGTTTTTCAAGGAATTTCGGACGCTTTTACAGAAAATTTGGACGACTAAGAAACGATACATTTCCTGTTAATTTTGATCGTTTTAAACTAAACATGTCATGCATTAATCGATCGTGCTTTATTTTAAGTTTTCGAAGGGTTTCTGGTCAGANGAAAACACCCGACGCTTCAAGTGGGAATTCAGTCCAACGTACATATGCATATATTACTTATATTAAACCAAAAAATTTCCGACGAATAAACTCCGCACACACTATTTTTGGACAAACAATTTACGGATGTTTTTCAAGGAATTTCGGACGCTTTTACAGAAAATTTGGACGACTAAGAAACGATACATTTCCTGTTAATTTTGATCGTTTTAAACTAAACATGTCATGCATTAATCGATCGTGCTTTATTTTAAGTTTTCGAAGGGTTTCTGGTCAGAAATTTCCATAAATATTTATTGTTGAGGAGAGAATGATTGCTAAGATGGATTTAGTTCCAGAAAATGGAATGTTTTCTTTATAAATTAGAACTCTCAGCACATTTCTTTTCAATGAAAAAGTAAATATGTTTTACTAAGATTCTTGTCGGCTGCAAACATTTTAGACACTAAATATTCGCACTAAAACAAATTTCGGACGTTAAAATTTCTGGACATTTGAAATGTCTGAAAATATTAGCGTCCGAAATTGTTTGTCTTTTAGATACCTGGTGAAACGATGCCATCAGAATCCAGTGCTTTGTGCTTGTAAATGATATCACCAGTTTCTGAATCACGGGCAGGACCTTGAAATAAAAGCAGTACATTAGTTATTTTAGATTCGTACCGCAAGGACGAGCATAAAAAGGCACATTTTATACCAAATTTCACCCAAATAAGTGAATTTATTAACAGTACAATAGGTAACTATTTTGTAGTAACATTGTTAAGTTTCTTAAGGGAATACTGTTACACGATCTCCCTGGAGGCGCGCTTAGTAGGCAAATATAAAAAGCTCTTCAAGGCGTGGAGAATCACAGGTCGATAGCAAGTAATTTTGTGAAAGATAGGATCCTTCCCGCCCATCCCCTTCCTGTTTTCAGCGAGATTCAGGTTACATGAATCGAATTAAAGTACGAGCGATGGGAATAATGTGCTTTCCGTTTTTGCTCTATTTGGCACACCTATATACAATCTTGCTAGACTGACCTCACTACTATCTGTGTATTGTAGTTTAGTTAATAAATAAAGTTGTTTTCGGTTGAATGCAATGAATTAGAAAATAAGTGAAACTGATCATGAAAATTTCTTCATATCAAAGACTAAAAAAAATTTAAAGACATTGTGAAATCTTGAAATAGCTTTGACTTCGTGGTGATTTTCTCTTTAACAAGCTACCTGTTTTTGAAGCATACTCAGAAATCACAAGAAATGGTAATATAATTTAATTCTTTTACTACCACTTAGATTTAACATGATAACGAGTGTACGCTCGAAACGTCGTGTTTTTTTCTATCATCTCAGCTATGTTTCGTACTTAAATCATTTATTCATTATATTATCGATGAGTTGCTATAGTACCACAAAAATTCTGGTTGAAAGTGAAAGGTTTGTTGATTCTTGGATTGAGGAAACGTTCATCTGGGTACTTGTGGCTTATGTTCATTGCTAACGTCACTAAAACTTGAATTTTGAAGCGTTTTATCATCTGAGGCTTGAGCCGACAAGTTAGGCCCATCTGCCATTGCCTGGAGCACTCGGCTTTTCGTACAGTGTTGCTATGGTTTCCATATCAGATATGACATCGAGGGAAATAATTTCGTCCCAATTTTTAATGTGAAAGTCCATGAGTCGTAGTTATAGCGTCCATATCAGTCTATCAATAGTAATAACTACGAACTTGCAATTAGTCTAAAATTCACTACAGATTTCAAATTGTGCCGGTATCGTATGAACGTAGTTTTAATTAAAAAAAACTTTACATTCGAAATAACTTACCCATAACTCTATCAAACGTCTAAGATAAAGATAACATATTCAATCAGCAGAAATGGAGCAAAATATGTTTACTCTCAAAGACAAAAATGCAAAGAAATCTAGGCAAGGAGAGATATTCTCAATTCTTAGAACAGGTGTATAGATAGTCATAGACACATGGCAAAGCAGAAATGTTCTTCATGTACCAAAGCCAATAATCATATATCAAAAACTTTTGCTTATAAGTTTAACAAGAAAATTATCCGAGAATGAAGAAGATCAGAACACGAAAGGCATTATCAACATTTTTTTCATATCCAGATAAAATTCTTTCAATACACGTTGCTACTTACACTATATATTGATACTACCGGATGCGCCGAAATAAACTATGCACGTTTGGCAGGCCACAATAAATCGTACACTGGACCGTTTTGAAGATTTATGACTTAATCGCAGCAGAAAGCCTGAAGATACTGGGGTTTTTTGCAATTTTTTTATTTTCAGTTTTTAGAGCTAGAAGCGAGTTTCCTAAAATTTTAGTTTTCGANCGCAGCAGAAAGCCTGAAGATACTGGGGTTTTTTGCAATTTTTTTATTTTCAGTTTTTAGAGCTAGAAGCGAGTTTCCTAAAATTTTAGTTTTCGAAAACACTGAAAACGATCTAAAAATATCGATCAAGTTGTCTAAAGAATCGACATGACTGGACAGAGAGAGAACTTGTTCGTGGTGATTTGCGATTTAAAAATCGACCAATTGCAATCTATTGTACGAGAGTTCGTACTGAGCCCCCAATTCCCCTTGAAAATGTGTTCTCTTTGTTCATGTTGGATCTTTTAAAATGTGATCGACGATTTTTGATCGTTTTGAATGTTTTGGAAAATTAAAATTTTAAGAACTCGCTTCCAGCTCTAAAAACTGAAGACGGAAAAATTTGAAAAAAAGTCCTAGAATCTAATTCAGGCATTCTGCTAAAGATTAAGTAATAAATCTTCAAAATCGGTCCAGTGTATGATTTATTGTGGCCAGCCAAACGTGCATAGTTTATTTTGACGCACCCGGTATACAACTATACAACACCACAGGGACGATAATACGAGGAGCAAAATGGATTGACTACCCAATGGTCTTACATGTAACGAAAACAATAAACACTACCAGGAAAATACACAAAAAGAAAAACGAGAAAATAGAATACTTTAAATTAATCACTGTACGCTAAATGCAACATAAATCAAACACAATAAAAGTTTGCGGCATAAAGACTGCTGGAAAGAAGTTTCAAAATGATCTCTTGCACCGCACCGAATTAAATCAATTTGATCGGGATAGCAATGTAACAAAGATTGAAGGCAACAGTAGACTATTTACCTGGTTTGCATATCGCTTCAA
Source organism: Aurelia aurita complex sp. Pacific (assembly GCA_004194395.1). Lineage (NCBI taxonomy): Eukaryota > Metazoa > Cnidaria > Scyphozoa > Semaeostomeae > Ulmaridae > Aurelia > Aurelia aurita complex sp. Pacific. The sequence continues at coordinate 111,827 of REGL01000047.1, forward strand.
GGTACATTTGGAATTTCTGTATACAAGGCATCTCCCAAATCCTAGAAAGCAAACACGTATTAACTACATACCGTGTGTCCCAAAAATGTGTACGGGTTTGGTTGACTCCAGCGCTGTGAATTTAGCTTCAATCAATGTCTAATCACTCTAAAAATGTTCCTCGATAGTAAACTTGAACATATGTACCTCGTTTGGTGGTATTTGTGCTTTGAGAGCAGACATGTTAATTTTGAAAGCTCAAATTTGCCTCTTCCTGCAAACCAGAGCTTTAGCCTTTTGGCCTAAGCAAATGCTTAAGGCACTGCATATAAAAAAAAACGATAGCCTTGATAAAATTTGAACAATATTAGATCTTGTGTTATTCTGTTTTCCAGAAGTCACCTCCCAGTCACCTGTTAGGAAGTCTCTTAATTTTTCATCAATTTCAGTTCTTAATTTCCATGTGCTTCAGAAATATGCTTAGGTCGAATGCCCAAAGCTCTGGTTTGCAGGTGGATGCAAATTTGAGCTTTCAAGATTGATATTTTGCTCTCAAAGCACCAATACCAATAAACGAGGTATCTATGTTCAAGTTAACCATCGAGGAATATTTTGAAAGTAATTAGACATTGATTGAAGCTTAATTCACATCACTGGAGTCAACCAAATCCGTATACATTTTTTGGGACACACGGTACAGGGTGAGTCAATAAAAAGAATTCCTGTTTGAAAAATCACCATTACCTGAATAGCAAGAAGATGATATTGGGAAACATACCATTTAGCAGCAGACATGTTCAAATGGACCTCAACATTTACCTGACCGAAATCGGCCACTCCATTCTGAAATTATGAGGGATTTTCTCCAGGAAGCCCTTTCGAGAAATCTTCAAAACAGGCTCAAAACAACGACCAGCATTTCCCACACTTTCTGCCTTATCTCAATGAGTTCAACAAATTCTAACATGTTTTATCCTCTTGGGAAGATAAAATCGTCCAGAATAATTTTGTTTTGCCCCCAGGGATGACACTTTCATCTCCCAAAGGGTTAAAACGTACCAAAGCATGTACAAGTTATAGCTATAAGGCATAGACATACGAGAAATTCGGTCGTGATTTTATGCAGTTATTGGAAGTTTCTTGGAGGGGCTCCCTCGAGAAAATCTCGTAGGTAAAATTTAGAATATATTTGAAAATGTTCACTATTGAATGACGTATTTGCCAACATTATTGTCTTGATATCGAGGGATCTGTGGTCTTTCAAAGGTGCATAATAACTTTGCCAAAACAAATAACAGGGTTGTAAATCTTTGATGAAAACTCTGCAAAGGCCTTTACAAAGTACCTTTTGCATAAGAACCTTTATATCTTGAAATCAATCCTGGTACCTTTAAAATAATAACCTATTTCAGCCTGGCTCTCAAAAAGTAGGTTCTTATATGCGGGGATTTACTGTAAAATGTGTAGATGTAATCACCTCTATCGATAGAAGACTTGTTGATGATCAGGGCATCCTAAAAAACAATTAGTGCTAAATTTAATTAATATCAGAGTGCTTATCTTTTACTTTATTTACTTGTGTATCTTTGTACAATTGCACTACAAGCAACAAGAAGAATTTAAACAAATAAAGCGAGTGCTCAGAAATAGTAGAAAGTTCATGAGGGGTTTCCAATCTTAAAATAAAAAAAACTTTTATGGTTCACTTCTATTGCTAGCATAGGAATCAAATGTTTCCGCCGATTTTTGCTCGTGGCCCATGGCCGAACCCTCCAAAGCCTCATTTCAGACGGTCAGACGGCGAATACGCGAAAAAGACAAAGGAAACCCGTGAAGATTTTTCTAAATTTTACCTACCTTCTAACACGCAACCAGTACAAAAAACTGCTTGAAATTTCCGCAGTTTTTTTTAAAGAAATCTCCTTTCCAGATGTTTAGGTATAAAAGTTTGGATGCTGGTTAAAATATCTCCAGGTTTGGCGGCCATGGATGACATTTGATTCCTATGCTTCTATGGCAAGTTCTGTTTTGTCAAAATTTTGAGTCATAAATATGTCAGTTGTAATTGTATCTTTGTTTTGTTTTGTTATGGTACCCACTTTTATGATGGATTTTGGCGAAGAAATTTCCCATTTTCAACTACTTTTGCGAGTTTCACCGAAACCCCAGTCCATGTTTATGAAAAATCTGCCGAAAAAGGACTCTTGTTTAGAGAATATTGGGCCCAAAAACCCACCCATATGGGTGGCACATACCCGTACCCTGAACATGTTATGTGCTCCTCCGGGGGGAAAACACGACTTCAAAATCAGCAGATTTCAATATGCGTAGTTAAATGCCGCAGCATATAAGCACACCAGCAGTGTCTAGCTACCCATGATTTCAACCGTTCACATGGCTATGTTTACAGCTGCGAAACATATTTATGCCTCTTTTTCAATAAAAAGTTACGTTGACGTCACGAACCTCAATATCATATCCACTATAACTCATAACAGCTACTGTAGCATTGTGCCCTAAATGAAAGCAAAGCCAATCGTTAACTCGGCGCCCGCGTATCAAATATTTGCGAAAGAATTGGCGGAACCAGGGTGAATAATTGTTATGAAATAATTCATGTTAAATCAGCTGGAACATATATTCTCAATATTTACTAGAAACATCCACCTGAAAGCTATTCCATTT
>REGL01000047.1:123682-134045 GCA_004194395.1 Aurelia aurita complex sp. Pacific
AATGTTAGTTAAAACGACGAGCAAAATTTCCCTGGGTTTTCATTCCTAGCAAAAATGACACTTAAATGTGTTCATGTATTTTGTCGTCTTGGGAGAATGGAATCCCCCTGAATAAGTTATTCATACAAGGAGAACGACTTGTACATCCTCCCAAGAGGCAGATTGTCAAGCACAAAGCTTGATCATCTTCAGCGTCTACAAAATAGAGCACGATCGCTAATAGAAGGCTCTAGATTAAAGGATGGGTGGAGTTGCAACTGGCTTCCAGTCTCAAACTTAATAAAATTTGATAGGGCTGTGATTATCTACAAAATAATGAATGGTCTCTGCCTGGACAACTTAAGAGGGAGACTTGTTACCAGATCTCAATTATCTAACTATCCAACAAGAAATCAGTTAGATCTGGACACCCTAAGGCAGAACCTAGAATTCTCCAAAAGCAGTTTTTTCTACTCTGGTGCTAAGACGTGGAATGAAATCCCATTAGAAATCAGAATGAGTTCCACAATTAGCATATTCAAAAGGAAACTGAAGGAATTCCTGCACAATTAGCATCCTTCCCGAAGCACGATCCACGATCCCTAGGAAGATCAGCAAATTTGTAAAATTTTATTTGTAAATAGATGTTTATTTTGTATAGCAATAGTTCGTCTTAGCTGATAGGGTTTTTGTGTTTGAATATGATAAAATGAAATGAAAAATATCAAGTTCCAACGAATGTTCAAGTCACTGCAGCTAGGTACAAACAATATGCACATTTGTCGGTGACTATAGCACGTTTTGTAAGGTTTCTCAAAGGGACTTTCTCCAGAAAATCCCTTGTAAAATCTGAACGGAGTGACCGATTTTAGCCTGGAAAAATTGTGAAAATAATTGAACATGTTTGGCTATTCAATCAGATATTGCAAAATATTATTGCTTATATATTTAGTTAGGAAACAGTAGCCTTTCAAATGCTGGACATTTTTATACTCACCCGGTATTTTCGAAAATTTCATTTAATTTCATGTTTCATTTTTAATTTTTTAACCACGGTAGCCCCGTCAGCCTGCAGAGACTACTTTTCAGGGGGCCATGCAAAATACTACAAAACAAATTTAAAACCTTATTTACAGTTAATCTTATAAATATAATATAAATTAATACAAATAGAAATGTTCCGAATCTATCAAAAAAAAAAGAAAAACCAAAAACCCTCTACAATCTCTTTTTTAGCTTCTTTGAAGGTTAGAAGGGAGGGTGCATGTTTGACATCTGAACTTAATTGGTTCCAAATCCTAGGCCCACGAAATGAAATAGACTACATGTTTCTCTAAAAATTTACAACATCTTTTATCATTGACACTTCGACGAAGAGAAGTAAGAAATCACGAAGATGCTGATATTTTGGATAAAGATAGAATTGTACGCACCCATTGCTTGCTTTCCCATAGCACATTGATAAGTGTTTCGTGGAGATTGGTTGTGATGTGGATATGGCACGAGGCCAGCACAAACACCAAGCAATGTAAATGGCTCGATTTCTAGGTGAGTCGTTGACCTTATAAATGAAAGCAAAGATAGAATATCACTATTAAACAATGAATTCTTTGCTGAATAAAGGAATTCATGTACTTTGGTCTTTTTTCATTGACCAAAGAAAAACTCATTGGATTTTCTGATAAAGTATATCAAGGTAAACGCAAACAGAATATACTGATCAGGCCATTTAGACCCCGTTTACACGAGAGAAAACTGGATCGACCCAGAACGAGATCGATCCCAAACTGGTACGGATCGGCCTTGAATGCGTTTACACGGGATCGCTCGGAATCGATCCGATATCCGTGCTAGTTTGGGATCGATTGTCAGAGCGATCCAGTTTGGGATTGATCCCGTCAGAGCCCCATGTAAACGGCTGGATCGATCCCAAACTGGCACGGATGCAAAACGAGGTAAGCCGAAAAAGGAAATCGAGAAGTTTTCATAATGACACTTTTTGATCATCTTGACAAGAAATGGCGTGAAGTCTTTACGCAAGCCTAATGTTGTTATAAGGAGTCTGGGAATCAGTGATAAGGTGCCTGGATCGATGTAAATGCAATATAATTTGGGATCGCTCCCGTGTAAGCATTTGGAAAATTTTGGCATCGATCTCGAACTGGATCGATCAAGTTTTCTGTCCTGTAAAAGGGGTCTTAGTTATCTAAAAGCAGACTTTCGAATCCAAGGAAACAATAGACATTTTGGCTGTTCTGAAAAGAATCAGAATCGAACGATATTTCGCTCCAATTTCCCCAATAGTGATAGAAGCTCCAACGCCACTTGATCGAACCTCGCGTATAAAAATGTACAAAAATAACCCTCGATCCAGGCTATTTCGTAGAATAGCTAAAAGGTTTATTGTTGCAATTATTGTTATAAAAATTACGATTCATACAGACATGTAACGCGACTTTATTAATTTGTAATTGGAAAATCAGAGAAGGGGTAAAAGAAGCCATCATAAAACGTAATTTCGCATTGGGATTTTGAGAGTGACTCGTCTATTTAACAAAATAAATTAATTCTAAAAGCTTTGAAGCTGTTGAAAACATTCCAATTAATAACTCGCTTTGAGTGAAGTTATCGTTGACTACTCTCTGAAAAGTGTTCAGAGATCCGAATGAACGTCTTGCCACAACTACAGCGGGTACCCGCAAATAAGAAACCAGTTTTTAAATTGAGGCCTCACATAGTTTCTTATTTAAAGAGACCTTCAAGATCAGGGTAAACGTTTCTTATATACAGGTACTGTCAAGTCATGGTATATGACAGTACCGTACATGCTTGTGTATTGAGCCTTAATGGTATACATTTTTACTTTGTTACAATTTAGTTGTGTAGATCTTCAATTATGAAAACGTTCATTCTGTTTTGAGAATGGCTACATTATATTACAGTCATTTATGGGAATATTTTTTGGCATTCAGGAACAAACTATGACACGCCTGAAAATAAGAAACCTCTAAGTTTCAGACCTAAAATTGTTCCTTATTAAATAAGCCCCCTTTGAAGAAAATGAGGCCTGTTTCTTATACAAGGGGGTTTCCTATTTGCGGGTACTTACTGTAGCAGTGTTTTTACTAAGAACAGGGGCCATGCATTTATTTTCTTTCACAAAATTTATAAGATCTAGACGCTCGATGCAAGCTTCTTTTCTGGCAAGTAAAAGGTTTATTTATAAGAATATTTATCTCAATTTCATTCGTTCCAAGCAAACTTTTCTGAAAAAGACTCATGGTTAACTGAATAAACATCGCAAAAGAAAACCGTTCGCACTTACTTTACAATATAATCTTCATATAATGCGATCTCTGCATCATTTTCTTCGTTGACATCTAAATATTCAACTAAACCTTGATGAAGGAAATCAGCAAAACTTCTGCAAAGGAAATCAACCAGTTATCTTCAATATCCTCGGAGTGTACATCAATAAAAATATGATTTTAAAGTCAAGATCCTACGAAGTTCATTAATCCACTCTCTAATAAACCCCTCCTCTTTCTAAGCTGAAACGTTGAAGAAGCCCCCATATCTACCAAGTCCTCCCTCCCCCACATATTTTAAATACTACAGGTTAGATTTTTCATTTATTTATCCAAGCAAACTTGGATGTTGATCTTGATATGGTTTGGTATAAAAACTGTGTCGAATTTGTGTATTTGACTAGTAAAATTGTGTTCTGATTCCGCAAAATATGGGATGAAAGAATGAAAAAGATATCATTTATATATCTGTCATTTGATTTTTTACAATAATCTCCCTCTCTATTAAGCCCCTAGACTTATGACTTTTCGTCCCTTATTTCCCTTCGTTCTTTGATTTGCTGATATCATTTGGTAATAGGGACTCATAACAATACTCTTATAAAGTGGGCCCCCTTTAGGCCCATATGGAGTGGTTCCGTATTTACCAATCAAATTGCTAGATTTCAGTTTTCAACCAATAAAGAGGCGCTATCTAGACAGTTGTTGTTGTTGCATACAAAAAACGGTTGATCCGGCCTAGAGTTCTCGTAGCTGCGATAGATCTATTTTGTTTCTACAGAGGAAGATTACTGTTTGAAAGGTATATATTTTGCGATGAGTAGGTCAGGAAAACATTATTCTTTGTACCAAAAGTTTGCTTTTCAATGTTGAAGCTCTTTAAACCAGACTTTGAAGCGATTTTGTTGAAAGTAAAAAAGCTCCCTGCCATTTTCAAACAGGGGGCCCACTTTATAAGGGTAATCATACGAGTCCCTATTGAGCAAGTGATATCAGCAAATCAAAGAACGCAGGGAAACAAGGGACGAAATGTCATAAGTCTAGTAAGCCCCCTCTAGAGACTTCGAAATTAAATAAGCCCCCGGGGCTCCTCCTTAATACTGCTTTCAAGGAAGAAAGAAAATAAAGCAAACTAAATTTACCTCACTCCCCGAATCAGCTCATCGATATGGTCTTGGATAACAAGTGGGACACCTTTCTTCACAACGATATAAGGTCTGCAAAAAGGACGTGCAGTAATTGTCTGTGGAAAAGCTATCAAATTGCTACATTTACAGCTAGTAGCAGATGAAACATGAAAACAATGTTCCCTTGGGTGTAAAATCATATTTGGCTTGTTTCACTCTCTTAAGCCTGGTTTCCATTAAATCACAAGGAATCGCTAAGTGTCGCAAAGTTTCGCAGAGTGTCGCAGAATTTTGGTTCTGCAACATATTGCGCCGAATAGAAACTGCTTTGCTAAATGCTACAACACTCTGCGATCAATGGTTAATGAAAGAATTGACATTCTGAAAAGACAATCTGTGAGGATTCATATTTCGTTGTAAAAGGGCGAGAACAGCTTTCAAACAATATCGTTTATAATTAACGAAAACTATGCAAACATTTCAACCAAATAAATTTTGTTCTTTAACTCGACGTCATCTTGTCTCAAAATTGCTCTGCAAACGTACAACGTTTTTATACCGAATGCTACAGCAAAAACAAAATCAAACAACATACGAAACGTGTAAGTGTGTTTAGAATAAGGGTTTTTTTCAAATGAAGGTATGAAATTACCAAAGTATGACTTAGCATACAACACACGGGATCAAATACGATCGCTGGCGATCAGGGAGCTATACACTCAGTGCATAGCTCCCTGCTGGCGATAAACGCTGGTGAAAGAAAACATGAAAATAAAATTATTATGTGCAATGTTGTGATTTCTACTTTGGTTGCCACATACCTACACATTCTTCCGCCGTCAGAAGCAATATAGACACATCTATGAAAAAGATAGATTACAAATATTAGATTAAGAAAAGACTACTAAAGGAGAAGTAGCTAAGGGAACGTCAGATCTTTTTTACCTTTGGTAGTTAATGGAGATACAGTAAAAACCCGCACATAAGAACCTAAGATTTTGAACTCAGCCTGTTTCGGTTCTTATGCAATGAGGCACATCCAGTAATCAGGTAGTAGGTTCTTAACACAGGGAAATATGCGAATCTAAACCTTAGCCAAAGTTATTTACATTCTTGGCCCTATCCACTTCAACCCAAGCTTTGCCAGTTTACCTCTGCAGGCCCTGCCTATCACAGTTCTGTAACTAATGTTTTGGAATCCATGAAGGAGGTTGATTGGAAAAAAGTTGCATTTATTTCCAAATGAATGAATGAAACGCATTTTTAAGAACCTAGTTAAGATATCAGCCTGAAATGGTTCTTATTTATTGGGTGCAAAATATATCATTTCAGGCTGTACACAGTGGGCCAAAATGGCGATTTTGCAGACATTCGTGGATATCTGCTGGGAAATAAATGTTACAGGAGCAGTTGGTAGCTCATTTTCAACGTATGGGAAGGACAAATCAAATGGTTCACAAACAATTTAAAATTTTCATATTTAGGGGGGCTAGGGCCCGATATTCTAATTTTAGACTCTGAGCCGAAAATCTCTTTTATATTCCTCGGTCTCAAGAAACTTAGCAATGTTGACTGATGGTCTTTTCAACATATTCTGTTGGAGCAATGAATAAAGTTGAATATTTCTCCACATTTAGGGGACTGGGACCTATATTTTAGTTTTAAGAATTGTAACCAAAAATCTCCTTTCTGTTACATTTCAACATAAGCCTAAGCTATGTAGAAGGTTCTTATGCACATAATATTACCACAATATTACCTAGTGGATGCTCCTTAATTAAAATATTTTGTAGCATTCTGAAAAAATGAGTCTTGTCTCAATATCCTTCCTAGGGACACCCAAAATGTCCCAAAAATGTCCCAAAAAAGGCCCTTCCCCCCTGTTTATTTGAATTTTCCGAGGTGAAACAAAATGAAAGCTTCAAAAATAAACTTATCATGAGCTTCTCTTTCAGAAAATGTATTGGTGTTGATGTTTCTCCTCGTACTTTTGGAGATATACTCGATTGAAGTAAAATTTTGCCCTATGAATGGGACGACAAATCTGACAAAGAGTCTGAAGAAAATTGTTGCTGTGGTAAAAGTGGACTTCATAAAACATTTTCATCTTGCTTTTCAACAAACAGTGACTATTTACGTTCTGGTAATGCTGATCAGACAATCTGCAAGCCATTTTCCTAACCGAAAAACATTTATCCACATTCTTTGCCACTAGAATGCTGGGTGTAACATTTTCAATGATTTTGTCCAATTTACTCAGATTCAAAAATCTATAACTCTGTGATAACACAAGATAAATGAAAACTTTAAAGAGCACAAGAAAGCCCAATTATTCAGCTTTCTAAAACTGCATAACAAGCAGTGATTTAGAGAATTTCAAAATATTCGAATGTCTGCCTCTAACGCACTTTGCTGTAGGTTCCTAATAGATGAAGGTTCTTATGTGCGGGGTTTTACTGTATCATATGCACGTAGTTGTACAGAGATCTCATCCTGATTCTTAAATCTTATTCTATCCAAGTTAAAAATGGTATATTTAAAAAAATAATTAAATCTTGTCTGGACAGTTTGCTTACTAGACATTTAATCAAGTTTTAACAGTGGAAATTGGGTCATTTTGTACCAAAATCTCACATTAGACGTCAAAATTCCCGCGATTAAAACAATTGGAGAGCTGTACATGAGCAATTCTACGTTGTCGCAAATCTCACGTGATATCCAATTTGAGACGGACTACAAAGCAATTCGTTTTTACCTCTGAGACGCATTGGCATAGATCGAGACAAATTCATTGATGTAACCAGCTAAAATGGAAAGATGAATAAAATTTCAAGGCATAAACTATATCAGTCCCGTAGGAAGCATGGGGGAGGGGTAGGGGGCTCAAGCCCCCCAATAATTTTGAAATTCGTTTTAAGAACAATTGCCCCCCCCTCCCCCAATCAGAAGCTGCTTCCTATGGCCCTGAACTATATACAGTAAATCTCCGCATATAAGAACTTACTCATTCGAGTGTCAGGCTGAATAAGGTTATTATTTGATGGTATTTAGATTAATTTCAGGTTATAAAGGTTCTCGACAGCTCTTATTCGACGGGTTCCTTACGAAAGGTGAAGGTCCAGTTGCATTTTTAGCACCAAGCCCTGGGATCGCAGAAGTAGAGAAGACCAAATCGAGTCCACAACCCCTTGTCATGACGCCCAAATGGTGGGGCACTACCGGGGGTCTACCAGGTACGAAACCCTTTCAGGAGTCATCACCAAGAGATTTTCAACCCTATCATTTGTTTTGGCATTGTTATTGCACACCTAATAACCAATTCTAAGCTTATAAATAGCAGGGAAGAAGGTTCAGATTCTACGTGCTAATAGGGACAAAGAAATTTAGCACGGCCGATGAAAACATCAACTTTTCTACCCTGTAATAAGAACATACTTTGTCATCAAAACTGAAATGGGTCCTCAAATGCGAGGTGCATAATATAGGAAAAATAGCCTGTAGGTCCTTATTTTGTAGGTTCTTATATGCAGGGATTTACTGTCCCTGTACTGCGTTCCATGGTTCAGCATAGGTTCCAAATCTTTAACTTAGCGTAAAGAGGTGGGTGTACAATTCAATGACCTATTTCTTCTGATTGAATGGCTTGAAAGAAATTTTAGATACTTATCTATAATTCTACCGTTGGACTTTCCAGAAATTTTGAATATTTTTCAAAATTACAGCGTATTTTACATTTCAGCTCATTTGAGATTGTGGCGTCATCAAATTTTTAAATCATAAACCAGATGAGTGACAGACTTTTGCTTGATACCATATTGTAGGCATTCATAAACTATGGCTTTCTTCGGAATTATTTCATGTTACGTCGAACGGTTTAGAAATTACGATGGTTTTAAATTTTTTTGGAAATTTTTTGTTGAATTCTTCAAAAAGAAGAATAAGACTGAACATATTAAAATATTGAAGATTTCAGAAATTCCAACGGTAGAATTATAGAGAATTAGCTAAAATTTCTTTGAAGTCATTCAGTTAAAAGAAATAGGTCACTCAATTTCACACAAGCCTTTTTAAAGATTTGGAACCTATGCTCCATGGTTCCAAAGACTTGGATCCAAGGCAATGTACGTAATGATCGGTCCACTAGTCACATGACAGCAATTAGATAATATACGAAAGAGAGATCATCTCTGGACAGTAAATGAAACAATGAAAGGTCAAATAAATGCATATAACGACGACTGCTCAGAAAAACTTCTCAACATAAGGTGGCCTAGAAAAATATCGAATGACCAACTCCAAGCCAGTATAAACTACAAAGAATGGACCAAAACAATTGAAACAGTAAGAATCAGATGGATTAGTCACTTATTGCGAATGCCAGCAAACACACCTGCTAGGATAGCACTGGAAGAAGCAGAACGAATTGTTAGAATGCCCAAGGGTCAACGCAAAACCACTTGGTTGAAATGTGCAGAAGAACAATTGGCAAATTGAATATCACATAGAAGAATGCCAAAGTGTTAGCTCAAGCTAGAACTTACTGGAAATCTTTGACAAAACATTAAAATGAGAAAAAAGCGTCTATTTGTTGACACTACCCAGTGCCTAGTACTTTATATAGATTATTATTATTACGAATGAGAGAGAAAATACAAAGATACAAGTTGATATTAAGAATCTCAGCCGTTATCAATAAAATTGAGCTTCATTTGTAAAAGAATGAACTCTTACGCTAGATTAGATGTACATCACTTTGACATTCGCAGAGAGAAATGCTCTCCTTGAAAACTAAAGTAAGAATATTAGTAGAAGTTCTTGACAAAGTCTCCTTTATTAATTAAGATTCAATTGTATTTCAAAATATTGTACTGACCTCGTCGCATTATCTTGAAAGTGTGTATCAATTTACTGTGATGCCGCACGATACCAAGAAGATTTCCTGGAACAAATTTGAAGAATTTGTTTCCAAGGGTGAACGATGAAACAGAGGAGCTACTAACCAGACTCGCCGAGAGAGTGGGGCAGGGGGGATTTGCCCCAGGACCTCAGGGTCTAGGGCCCACCGAGAAAGTAGGGAGGGGGGAATTTGCCTCAGGGCCTCAGGGTCTAGGCGACCTCATAAAGTAAAATACTCCCCTGTCTTCTGCCCGCTTCGCTCTCAGGGGGCCTCATTTCGCAGTCTTGTCCCTGGGCCTTCCAAACCTCTCGGCGGCCCTGCTACCAATAGTTGCAAGCTTTAAAAGAAAGATCAAAACCTGGAAGGGTGAATAGTGTAATTGTAGAATTTGTAAGTAGCATGTTCATTATGTTATGTAGCTTGTAAATTTCATTTTTCTATACCTTTGTAAATTATGTTGCAAATAGTCGGTATCGATTAGTTTCTTACAATAGACCATTTGCCAATTAGGAAAAAGGAATTGAGGCGAGCGCGGCTAATTCCGACAGCCCTAGTAGGTAGGTAGGTATCATATTTAACGTGGCTAGCCTGCGAAAGTCTGAGAGAGACTTATTTCCAGCAGGGGCCACGGATGTTTTACCATCAACCCGCCGCAGCTACCAGATTTCCCTCACATGGCTCTGGTCGACCCGGGCTAGAGTTACGGACAGCGACCAAACTGTCCAGCGCGGGATTCGAACCTCCGCCGTTCTGACCTTTGGATTACGAGTCAGTCGCCTTATCCACTCGGCCACGCGCTCACTTAATAACAGTCGGAAATTCGGGGAATCCTCTCGACTTCAGAATATCTTATTCGATGTATTTCCCACGATTGATTTGTAGAGTTAGGCACATAAACAAGCGATCAGCTGATTTTGACCCCTTACTTCACATGTAATAAGTCCAAAACTTGGGAGAAAATTTTGAGAAATCAACGAAAACTGGCCGATCGTCTTGGGCTGATTCTGAAGTGGATAAATCGAGAAACTGAAAACAAACTTTTGGAGGACCTT
>REGL01000047.1:136650-150730 GCA_004194395.1 Aurelia aurita complex sp. Pacific
TCAATTAATCTGATACCAAAGAAGGCACCAGGCATGTCAACTATGTAATGCAGGAATCAACATTGATCTGTTTTAAGAAAGGTGAGAGAAGCATTTTGTACTTACCTGACTTGTAACTCGAGTCATCATACCAAGGGCAGAAATATATGACAATCGAGACAGGACCTGGAGTAAAGTAAGAGATTAGAACATTAAAGGGGCTCCGTCATCAAAATGTAAACAAAACGATGATTTTTGCAGTTTTTTGAAAGGTGATATCACACAGGACTTTCGTATTTTTTTCAAAATGAAAGTTGCTCTTTGGACATAGATCATTGTACTTCACAAAGGAACAAACCAAACATTCATATCTTCTACGATTGCTCGGATATAAGTGGATTTTTAATGGTCACTTTTTGGTGGCTTGGGTGAAGCCACCAAACAAACAGCAGAAAACAATGGATGAACAATGAATAATTGGTGACACATGTGAGTTTACGGATTTGTTTATTGATTGGCGACGGAGCTCCTTTAAGCTAGGATTGTTCGATGACAAAACCCAAAGGCTAGCAAAGATAAACATTTAGTGTGGATGAATTACACTAAATTTATTTATTCAAATCTATATATTGTGATGAAGGCCCCGATAGCATAGGGCTCCAATCTTTAAAATCTTTAAAATCTTTAAAACGGTGGCTGTAAAATTCTATGACCTTTTCCTTCGAATTGAATCGCTTGAAAGGAATTTAGGGCTTTTTGCTGTAAACCTGCTGTGGAAATTTATTAATATTTTGATTGGTTTCAAAATGGCGGCAATTCAATTATTTTTGAAAAAATTTAAATCATCGCAAATCCCAAACCAATAGAGGAAAAATGATATAACCTTCAGGAAAACCATAGTTTATGAAGGTCTACAATATTGTGGTGAGAAGAAATCTGTAGCTTTTCTGGTTTAGGATTCAGAAATTTGATGACGTCATAGCACTTCACTTGCATGAATGAAGTTAAAATAGTTTCAAATCTAGAGAATGCCTTTACCTTCATGCTAAGTTTTATGCAAAGAACTCAAGATTGAATGACTTGAAAGGATAAAAATGGCACAAAAGATAAGATACAACATGAGATTAAAAAATTAATAGTCGTACTTGTGTAACGCCAACTCGGTGCATATTAAATCTCTTGATAATCCAATTGCCCTATCAGGAATCCAAAATTATCATTAAAGCTTCTTCTTGATTGTTTTTACTCTTACAAATTCGCCCAAAATGTTCAAAGTATTTCTTCCCAAAGAGAGCAAATTTCAAAACCATATACTCCATCTGGCATAACTATCAAAAAACGCTTTGAGGAAGATTCAACCCAGCATATACCGGGCGCGCCAAAATGAACTATGCACGTTTGGCAGGCCACAATAAATCGTACACAGGTCCGATTTTGAAGATTTATGACTTAATCGACAGCAGAGAGCCTGAATTAGATACTGGGATTTTTTGCAAATTTTTTCATTTTCAGTTTTTAGAGCTAGAAGCGAGTTTCCTAAAATTTTAGTTTTCGAAAAACACCGAAAACGATCACAAAACATCGATCAACTTTTCCAAAGAATCGACAGGAATGGTCAAAGAGAGAACTTATTCGTGGTGATTTGCGATTTAGATATCGATCAATTATAATCTGCTGTACGGGAGGTCGTATTAAACCCCCAAATCCCCCCGAAAACGTTTTATCTTAGTTCTTTCATGTTGAATCTTTTAAAATTTGATCGACGTATTTTGATCGTTCTCAATGTTTCAATTCTTATTCTAAAAACTGATGACGGAAAAATTTGCAAGAAGTTCTAGAATCTAATTCAGGCTTTCTGCTAACGATTAAGTCATAAAGCTTCAAAATCGGTCCAGTGTACGATTTATTGTGGCCTGCCAAGCGTGCATAGTTTATTTTGGCGCACCCGGTATTATTTACTGCTAAAATACTGTTCGAATAGGCATATTCGACATCAAACATATCAAATTGCTGGGGGGGATCCCTTGGTGCGGCTGGGGGGGGCTATTTCAATAGCATCCTTACATGCACTGGTCAAAGACTCCATAAAGGGTGCCCCAACAATTGTTCGACGTTTGGTTGAATATAAAACAATTACGATATAATGAACGGCTTCAAGATAAAATAGACCTTTTAGCTATTCTGAAAAGAATCAGAATCAGAATTTCATCGTTATTTTCATATTTAATCAAACATCGACACATTTTGTTGGGACTAAAAACTATTTTCTGCAAACACAGCACTTGATTCAAGTCTCTTCCTTCAAAATTCGGTATTGATAAATAATAAAATTGACAGAAAAATATCATACCGATGAAACAGCAGAAATCAAGCCATTTGTGATCAGACCAAAGAAATATTCTCTGCACACACAGCATTTGATTAAAGTCTCTTCCTTCAAAATTCGGTATTGATAAATAATAAAATTGACAGAAAAATATCATACCGATGAAACAGCAGAAATCAAGCCATTTGTGATCAGACTAAAGAAATATTCTCTGCACACACAGCATTTGATTCAAGTCTCTTCCTTCAAAATTCGGTATTGATAAATAATAAAATTGACAGAAAAATATCATACCGATGAAATAGCAGAAATCAAGCCATTTGTGATCAAATCTTGCCTCATGTGTTTTACAATATCAAACTGCAAAATGAATGACAATCCATGAAATTAATGCTCATTCCACGCATGGTTAAAGTTAATGTTTACCATTGTCATCTTCTGTAACTTGTCATTGTAATTTTAGTTAATTGTTGTTAGTTAAAGGATTTTTGTATGTAGTGGAATTTTTAAAATGAAACTGAACTGAACTGAACATCATCATCATCACCATCATTATCATCTCATCATCATCATTATCATCTCATCATCATCATCATCATCATCATCATCATCATCATCATCATCATCATCATCATCATCACCATCATCATCATCATCATCATCATCATCATCCTCATCATCATCATCATCATCATCATCATCTTCATCATCATCATCATCATCATCATCATCATCATCATTGCTATTAATGAAATTAATGATGTTTAGTCTTTCGAATTTCAATTAAAGGGGCTGTACAGGCTAAAATTCCAAAAATCCTAAAATTTCTCCCCCTGATCCTAATGCAGGCAAGTAGCAGCAGCTAAATTGCAAATGAAGACGTTTTCTACATGTTTGAGGCCCGTGGAATTCACCAGTGCAATCAGAATTTTATGCCATCAACGATTATAAAGATACAGCTGGATTCTGAACGACGAGTTTTCAGATGTGTTTAGCCAAAACACACGAAAGGCAATAGGCAGGCTAAAGAAATTGTACGACACGCCCCAATCAGAAAGGAATTTCTCGTTGAATTTTTCTCATTGAATTTCATGATATTGGCCAGCTGATCTTTATCTTTGTTTAAAAAAATCTTGTGCAGCCCCTTTAAGATAACGCAGAAAATTTCTGAAACACTTTCATTCACTTTAAATTTTGGAGAATTATTAGTCTTCAAACGAGACGATCATCACAGATTTTACAACAAACTTACTGCACTTTTGTTTTGAAATAAGAGGACATCTTAGTACCGTAAATCCTTGAATAAGCCCCAATTTGTAAGAATGAATTTTTCGATGGGGGCTTATTAGAGGGGGAGGACTTGGATGGGGTTCACTGTGATACTAGCTGGTAAGGGTATGGAGAACAGTGAAAACATATCAATTTTGAACTAGAATTCACTGGAAATGATAAATTAGAAATGTAACAGTGAGCTACAACAACAGTAAACATGATACCAAGACAAAAAAATTATAAACTTGTGTTTGTGGAATTCAAATACCCCCATAGAAGCCTATTAGATGGGAGCTAATTAGTCCAAATTAGTTATGAGAGGGGGCTTATTCGAAGGAGGGGGTTTAATCGAGGATTTACGGTAATGAGATACTGGTACAGAACTTTCTAAATAAACCTTCTGCCAACAAAAACAAAACAAAAACGTACCTGGCGTTCCTTTGGCAATCAAAACAATTATGATTTCATCCAAATCCAACCAGCCGGTTCTAATTGCTTTCAAATCAAACAATGCTCAGATCTTAAACAATAGAATCATAATGGTTTTGATTGCCAAAGGGACGCAAGGGTAATAACAAACCTGGGCAGCTCTTGGCTTTGGAATAGTGAGATCTGCTATCCGTTTCAACTGCAAGAAAATTGCCGAAAGTTACTAGGAAAAGCTACTTGCAAAGAAACGGTTTAGAGAGCGCATTACATGGAGCTTACAGCAAAGGTTTCAAATCTTTAAAATGATGTAAAAGATGAACCCTCAGTATCAACCTCCTTCATAAAATTCTCCTTCATAAAGTCCTCAGTATCAAATGTCCCAACAAAATATCAAACAAAGAGCTATATGATAGAATGAAAATTGATGAATGGAGTAAAACAATAAAGGAAGGAAGATTAGAATAGAATAGACATCTCTTGAGACTGCCAGACAATACACCTGCAAAAGTCGCATAAAGAGAGGCTCAGAGACATGTCAAGAAACCAAGGGGTGGACAGAAGTTAACGTGGATGAGAATGATAGAAAAAGATCTTGAGACAGCCAGGGTGATGGTGGCAAAAGAAAATGGAACAATCATTATTGCGACTGATGAATACCTAGCAAATAACAGGCCATTTTGGCAATTGGTAGTTAGCCGTGCTATGTTAAAATAAATGAATCACGTACGAGATAGATAGATAGATAGATAGGAAAAGATGGGTGTAAAATTCTATAAGCTATATATTTTAGCTGAATTGCTTGAAAGAAACCGATCTATAATCCTACCGTAGGAATATTCAGAAATCTTAAATAGTTTTCGAAATAACGGCGTTTTTAACATTTAAACTAATTTGAAGATGTGATGTCTTTAAATTTCTAAATCGTTAGAACACTAAACTCTGTTTCAAATTGGACCTCAGATGAAAAACGTCCACGAATAACAAAAGACACGATGTTTGCATAAGTAATTATTCGCTATCGCAGATCTCACCTCATATCTAATTTGAAACGAAATTTACATACAATAATCAACTAAATAATTGGTGTTGTGGTGATGGGAGCGGGACACTATATTCAAAGCGACCAGTATTGTGTATAAAACATATTATTGCTAATCAAGGATGCATCTGTTTAGTTCATTTGGAAAATTCTTATCGCCATACAATGAGAACTGCAACAAAAAATTAATTTGCAATGTCATCTCATCATATTTAGACAAAATAACTTATCAGCAAATGCAAAAAAGACAATTGCATATAACAACAAAGTGCAAGAAAGCAACAGGGTGTCCCAANATTTTCCGATATCAGAGAATCTCATGAATTTATATGAAATAGATCATATATTAAACTTGATTTGATGCAATTTAGTTAAAATGATGTGTATATTTTGAAACATTTGAAACCTCATCAGGTTAATGAGGTTTGAATGATCGTAAACTGATACAGTGAAAATGAAGTCAGAACACAAGGTATGGTTGAAATCTGATGAATTGCCACGCAGAGGACACAATTCTTCCCTGATTGTACACAACAAAAAATTAATTTGCAATGTCATCTCATCATATTTAGACAAAATAACTTATCAGCAAATGCAAAAAAGACAATTGCATATAACAACAAAGTGCAAGAAAGCAACAGGGTGTCCCAAAAACTTGTGCCCCGTTTGCCTAAAGATTGCAACAAAACGGCAGAAGATTCTCGCCAAAATTTTATATGATGTTGCTCTTCAGATGTTCAAATAAAGGTTGCTGCCATCCCTGTAAAAATCCGTTGAAAAATGGTGGAGCTATGACCTTCAGAAGACCAAATTTGCCTGATGACTGAAACCAGCGGTCGGCCATTTTGTCTTACTATTTTGCAGTGATAAGTAGCTGTACGTGAGGTAAGAAATAATTTATGTGAGGTCAGAAATAGTGGAACTATCTGAGGATTATCGGAATTTTCACGAGAGCTATGACATTGGAGGTTGCTGTTTCATTGTCCATTCACGAAGCTATTCATCGCTGCAAAATATTAAGACAAAATGGCCGACAGCTGGTTTCAGTCATTGGGAAAATGTGGTCTTCTGAAGGTCAGAGCTCCATCATTTCTCAACGGATTCTTATGGGAATGGTAGCAAACTTTAATTGAATATCTGAAGAGCAATGTCATGCAAAAGTTTGGCGAGAATCTTTTGCCGTTTTGCCGTAATCTTCAAGAAAACGGGGCACAATTTTTTGGGATACCGTGTATAACGAAAAGACCAGAACAGATATAACGGTTTTCCCAAAAATAGGCTTACCTCATTGTTGAAGCGTTTGAATAAATCTTCAAACAAAATTGAAACCAACTGAAAAGAAAAAGGGGGAAGTAACTGCCTTGCCAGGCAATACAATATAATGAAAAAAGTTCAAGGGGAGTACAAAGACCAGCATGCTTTGCGCGAAGTCAGCTACTTGCTCTGCACAGCTTCCAGAATAACTCACTGAAATTTACGAAAACAAAAGCAAACGACGGCAAAGGCTGCTGGTCTTTGTACTCCCTTTAAATAAAGTTAGTAAATACATTTCTAAACAACAAGCGTAAATACTCGTCAAAAGTTAAAGAAATTCCTCCCCGATAAGTTTGGTACGACAGGGTGTCCCACAAACTTTAATTACACGAGGAAAAAAATGATGTTTCATTGAACGGAAACAAGACCCTTTACAATAACTGAAAAATTCCAAAATACTCCTTAAGGAACTTTCATACGCCGAAATGTATTTTCCAGATTTTGACCTTCTGAAAAACTTTCAGTGACAATGTGGAGAAAAGCAATAAATGCTGCGTTCCTGTGGCAATCAAAACAATCATGATTTCATTCAAATGCAATCAGTCGAATCTAACTGCTTTGAAATGAAACAATGTTACAATCTTAAACAATACGATTATGATTGTTTCGATTGCAAAAGGAACAAATGAGCGTTTGAAGTGTACGCATACCTGGCCAGCTAGCTCCAGTCTCTTATTACCATAGTAATCGCGGTCATCAACTTTTATCTGAAAGAAAGGGGAGATTAAAATAAGAGCAAGACAGATTCAAAGTTCTGTCAGCAATTTAGCTCGCTGTTTCTCAATAAATAAATTTGTAGGCAGAAACACCGCAACACGACGAAAAAACAACAGCAAATATGCGAAAATCTATATTTTACCAATATTTCGTCCTGCCATGTAGGACTTCTTCAGGGCAGTTATGTGACAGTTATATTCAGAATTCAAATATGTACAGCGATTTGAGAAGGAGAGGTTAGAGGTTAGGGGGAGAAGTGATTGGTTAGATATTACATGTAACCTCTCTTATAACCTCTCCTTTTCAAATCGCTGTCCATATTTAAATTCTGACTATAAGCTGTAGCAAGAAGTTCCTTCGGATCTCAGAACACTTTCAGAGAGTTAATCAACCACAACTTTGCACAAATTGACTTAGGAGTGGTTCAGTTTATGCACTGGCAAGTTTTATTCGTCTCTTGGCCTTGTTTCTCGTTATTTTCTTTCATCGTTAGCTAATTTTGTTGTGTAACATTATTACAAGGGTTTCATTTTGCGAGATTGCAAATCGAAGTGTGCTGTTTTCAACCGTTGTTATTCAAATGATAGAAAAGTCAGCCAAAAATGAATGAAAATAACGAGAAACAAAGCAACAAGACCAACAACACTTGCCTGTCTGTAAACTAAACCATTAACAATTCATTTTGCCCAAATTAGTTGATAACAAACTCTCTGAAAAGTGTTGAGATCCACACCAATTTCTTGCCACAGCCAGCAAAGAACGGGGGTTGTGCTTTCGTTTTCCTTTCCAAATTTTACCAGATTTGGACGCTCGATCCAAACCTCTTTCCTAAGAAGTAAAAAGGTCTATTCCCATGATCTTCCTCTGCATAAAAACCAATGAATGAATAATTGGCAGCCAATAATTCGTGCTTTCTTCATATAGAAACAGTAAGACTTTAAAACGACTTACAACTTTCTTCATGGCTAGAATGATTCTTCGGATCATGACAGACAAGTATGCTGCTTTTGAGCGGAAATTATAACCAGATATCTAAAAGTAATAGAATGATAGAGATGACATCATGGTGCAAATTCGATAACAGTGAAAATTAAAACAACGCAACTTAGGATCCGGTAAGCTGTAATCTATCGTAATAGGTTGAGAAGAAAGTCCCTGTAGCCTGGTTTTATCAGCCAAATAAAAGATTGTGCTACGACACGGTATCATGAGTTGACTTGAAGACAGGTGTCAATCAATCAATCAATCAGTCAATCAATCAATCAATCAATAAATTAATAAATTAATTAATTGATTAATCTAAATTTAGTTACAGTTGGTTTGCATCTAGTTAACAACAAATTAATACCAACTATCTACAATACACGATAAAACGAAACAAGATAAAAACCCTAAATTAAGTGCAAATGTAGCCCGTATAGTTGTTGCCATCCCAGCAACGTATCTATTTTTTGAATTTCACGAGAGAAGTTGCCTCAATTTTAGGTCATCATTAAGGGCATTCCACAATAGACTCCCTCTAAAGGATAGGGAATTTATTCCGTAGCGCTGAGAACTCACTGAGGGGAGCTTGCATAGTTCCTTTGTACGAAGGTTATAGGGAACATCTTTCTTAACAAAAAATTTCCACAAGTACTCTGGATTGAGATGGTTGATTGATTTGTAGATTTCAACCATGAGATTTTGCAGGTTCTTCATACGCATTTTCTTTGCTTCACTCCTCTCTGAAAGTTCCTCCTCAAGTGTGGATTCATAGTCTCTATATAAAGTTCTCAGTGCAAGCTTGTGGGTCCTATTAATTTCATTACTGGCAACTTTGCTACAAAATAACCAGATCAGAGGGCAATAGGAAAAGCTCGACATTACCACTTAGTTTAAAAGTAACTGACTTTTTTTTGTGCATTTCTACCTAGCATCCGAAGGTAGTTTTAGGACGCTGAGAAGTTGAGCTTATTGAAGCAGCAACCTGGTCCTTCCTCTCGATATGACCACACCTCGTGATTCCTTCAGCCTGGAATTACAGAGAGTTCACGACTCTCCTCACACTTTGTAGCAGGTTCGGCAGGGCGGGAACTCGAACCACCAAACTTAAAATTGGTAGTCAAGCGTGCTACCACTGAACCATCCCCGCCACTAACTTTTGTTCTCTTAAATATGGTCTTAACCTTCCAAATGCATGCAATTTTTGGTTGACCTTCTTACATAGCTCTTCCGTAATAGGCTATGAGAAGAAAAAGGATTTGACAGTAGACTCAATACATATCGTTGTCTCGCTCTTTGACCGCACTCATACCGCTACAACTACGATTCATTTCCCTATGCTTGCAGAAGCTGATTAGCCTCGTACTGCTGTCACATATACTTCAATATGGCCTAAATCACCTGTGATTTTTTTGTCAAAAACACCGCGCCTAAAATGCTACAAAAAGCAAGAACAGCTTTACCATAAAACTAGCTATCAGTAACTAGACGAATGATTTTCAAGCCATAATTGCAAAATAAATTGGTTGTTCAAATCCTAACTTCTGATTGGAACACGAAGGCGACAAAAATTGTTCACCGATTGATATTTCTGTCCAGTTTTACAGCTCTAGGGAAACAATGCACTAGAGCTTGCATTAGGCTGAGGCTAAGTGACAGAGAGGCTCCATGTAGTAATGACGTAATGTGATTTGGGAGACTATGATCTAGTGCCGATCCCTCGCTACAGCTACAGCGACAACAACAACATCAATGCAATTCAATTCAATGAGATCAGCGAAAGTTGAGGGTCTTTGTGGCGTAAAGCAAATTTGACATCAGCGAAGCTATCTGTTTTCCAGTGGAACAACAATCATTCTTTGATCTCGTTTTAAAAAGATCAAAAACAAATGCCTGAATCTAATTTGACTTACTGGAACATGTGCCAAGATCGTTCTTCGCAATAATTCTCTCGCATCTTCAAATTTCGTCCTGCTCCTGCCCCAAAGCGTCTTTTGCTTAATTTTGTTTCCCAAATAATGCAACGCCTGGAAATAAAGCACAACAGGGGATTTAGTAGAAGTTATAATGCACGGTGCCTTAAATCAAGTGAAAAAGAATCATTCACAAGGGATGCAAAAATAATTATTCTGCTTCTCTGCAGTTTAGCGGGCGGCATTCGAAAGTTGTGTTGTTGTTTGTCATACGGTAAGGGTTAGGGTTACTTTGAGAAAAACGTTTTCGGCGTAATTTAGCGTTAGTTAGGGTAAGTTAGGGTTAGTAAGGGTAAGTTAGGGTTAGGGTTAGGGTTAGTTAGGGCTAGGGTTGGAATATGACATTTAGCGCCATCCGCTAAACTGCACTCGTCCGCGAGCTTCCTTTTTCTTAGCCAGCGACTTAAGCACGAAGCAGACAAAACTGTTGCTATTGCATTACGAAATCTGCCCTTTTTATTACTCTACAGAAGAGTCTGGATTGAGTGACATTTCTGTACATTTTTCTACGAAAGGTTCGACTGAGTGGCGTCCATGCTGTCGTGCACATTCGAAAATTCTACGAAATTCATCAAAATATCGTTCGATTCAGATTCTTTTTAGTATTGCTAAAAGATCCATTGGTGACGAATTACCATTCTCAAAGAGAGGGGCTCTTCCTTTGAAATGTTCTAACTCTGAAAAGATCGACGCATAGCACAGGTTCCAAATCTTTAAAAAGGTTGGTGTAAAATCTAATTACACTTTTCTTTGAACTTAATGACTTCCAAGAAACGTTAGCTTTTTCGCTACAATTCAACCGTTGGACCTTTGTGAAATCTTTAATATTTTCAGATTTAGAGTGTTTTCCTTCTTTTTCAAGAATTCAAGAAAAATTTTCGAAAAAACTTGAAACCATTGTAATTTCTAAACTGTTTGACGTAACATGAAATAATTTACAAGAAACCAATAGTTTACGAATGTCTACAATATGGTACCAAGCAAAATTTTACCACTCTTCTGATTTATGATTTAGCAATTTGATGACGTCACATCCTCAAATGAGTTCGAATAAGAAATATGTTGTAATTTTGAAAATATTCAAAATTTCTGATAAGTCTAACGGTAGGGTTATAGGTAAGTAGCTAAAGTTTCTTTCAAGCCATTCAACTAGAAGAAATAGGTCATAGAATTTTACACCCACCTTTTTATGCTGATTTAAAGATTTGGAACCTATGCTTCGACGCATACACTAACCTGATTTCTTGTGTAAACTTGGAAATTATTGCATTCTTCAAGGGATGGTGAGAATATAGTAAGGACATCTTCCTCAGTACCAACCATTTGTACAATTTCTTGATCCGATTCGATTCCCATTGCTTTGAATATAACGATCACATTCACGTCCTAAAATTGAAAAGACCATCTCTCAGAATTACTGTAAACGCATAACACAATATAAATTGAAAGCATGCCTCGATACCATAGGTCCAATATATATTTACAATTTATAACAAAAGATTGCAAATTCATACCGAATCTCAAAATGGATAATTTGTTGAAATACCTCCACACAATTTACACAAATCCTCATTGCAAGTTGATTTTATGCATAATTTAGCTACTCACTTACATACTATCGTTACTATTATTATCATCTTTATAATTGCTAGTAAAATTGAAATTACTTATAGAAGAGTAGAAGTTTAGACCATGCATCTTTTTAGATATTGTGTCTTATGAATAAGAAAGAAAGTGTTACAAATCTTAAAATCGACCTATTTCTCCTAGTTTAATAGCTTGAAAGAAACTTTAGCTACTTAGCTATAATTCTACCGTTGGACTCTTCAGAAATTTTGAATATATTTCGAAATTACAGCGTATTTCATATTCTAACTAATTTAAGGATGTGACGTTACAAAATTTGCAAATCATAGTGTAGCCATCGGTAAAGTATGGTTTTATTGGAAATTATTTCATGTTGCGTCAAACAGTTTTAGAAATTACCATGGTTGAAACTTTTTTTCAAATTTTTTCTGGAATTCTTGAAAAAGAAAAAAACACTAAATCTGAAAATATTGAAGATTTCAGAAAAGTCCTAACGGTATCATTATAGGGAAATAGCTAAAATTTCTTTGAAGTCATTCAATTCAAAGAAATAGGCCATTAAATTTTAGACCAGCCTTTTTAAAGATTTGGAACCTATGCTTGTCACTAGGGTGATTGAAAAAATGGATCTACAGGGTGTCCCAAAAAATTGTACCTGAAGATTGCGACAAAATGGCAAAAGATTCTCACCAAAATTTTCTATGATGTTGCTCTTCAGATGTTCAAACAAAGTTTGCTGCCATCCCCATAAAAATTCGTTGGAAATGATGGAGCTATGACCTTCGAAAGACCAAATTTGCCTGATGACTGAAACCAGCGGTCGGCCATTTTGTCTTACTATTTTGCAGTGATAAATAGCTTCATGTGAGGTAAGAAATAATTTCTGTGAGGTAAGAAATAGTTTAAACACTCTGATGATTTTTTAAACAGGAGTGCTTTTTTGGGACACCTGGTACCTCCATTTACTGGTCCAAAGTAAATTCTAGTTGCGTTACAATTAACAATGTAACACAGTAATGGTTCAAAACCACGCTGTAACTTTGATGAGCTCGTTGACAAAATCCTCATCAGTAGCTTTTCTTACTATGATTCAGAGTCTCTAATTATTTTCATGTACTTTAATTTGCCACCCTATGTTTCGCAATGTTTAACTATTTTCAGTTTTTTTCGTTTTATCGTTTCAATTTGCCATGCGACAGACAGCACTTAAAGTTAAAAGTACGAATTACAATATATTCAAGGTGATACGAAGATACAGTTAAGCCCGAAATTTATTCATGACCATGAAACATTTGGAGCATTTTGAATCATCATAGTTGCGGACCAATTCGTAAGATATTCTATTCCTTCAAAATTCTCTTGTTGTGCTTATTTTCAGCCTGTTATCATTTTCTTGCAAAACTTAAGCAACAGTAAAATTGATCCTCAAATAGAACGATGCAAAATACTCAGAATCTGGCATAGGTGTGAATAATTTCGAGCTTAACTGTAGATACCAACCTCGCTAAAAGTGTTATGTTTCATGTAGAATTTTCCATGTTTCTGGAGAATAGCTGTCCTACTTTTCACCTCATGAGTTGAACTGTAAGAAAACATTTGTGACAAATTTAGAACGAAGCTTTGGACGTCAGGAATTTTTGCTAAAATTCCTGTCAAAATTTATTCGCACGAAATCTGATGATGGTGCAAACCTTGTCACCCTGAATATTCTCGGATTCCTGCAGCCTAATTCGATCATAATGCCATCCTATATGGTGCAAGAGAGTAGAGAAAATGCTTTAAAAAAAGCCAACATTCTTGAAAAGCTGGTTACAGTAGTGTCCCACATATAAGAAACAACTTTTTCAATTTCAGGTCTGATGTGTTTCTTATGAAATGAGATAAACTTGCAAATCAGGGTAAAGTTTCTTATTACAAAAATCATATACTGTTGAACCAGACATGATCTCTATTGATGATTATTATTTTGAATTGTATTTGTAAATTTTTACTTCCAGAAAATGCTACAGTTATTTCAGGAAGGTGCTTTTTGCATACAAAATTCTTTTTTTTCATTTGAATCGGTACAGTTCAATATAACTGGAAAGCTGAAAAATTCCAAGGTTTCAATCCATAATTTTTAAATAAGAAACAAGCTTTTTTTCAGACCTGAACAAGTTTCTTATAAAATGGGGTACTATTTTGAAAATCAGGGTCTGTGTTTCTTAAATTTGTGTTTCTTATATGCGGGACACTACTGTATTGGATCAGTCCAAATTTTTTTAGACCTGTAGCCCTAATTATTCACCATGAAAATAGAATTTGGCAAAATCGGACAAGCAATTTCATAAAAAACCCTGGATGCAAGAATCCTTGAAAACAGGCACGAAATCCTTTACCAAATGTGCTAACAATTCAACTGCAGAACTATCAAAATATAATTCTGCCTTGCCATCTTACTGCATAAACATGTCCCTTTCAGAA
>REGL01000047.1:152340-162424 GCA_004194395.1 Aurelia aurita complex sp. Pacific
GTCATTTTGTTTGCAAAACGCAAAGAAAGCATACAAGGTTGACTATCTTTCCAAAGGAAAATCGACTCAAAGAACTTCTCTTCAGTTGAAATACCTTTCCGAACATCATATCAATTCATGAGACAATTTCTATTACATTTATTCAGCTTACCTTAAATGTTTTCTACAACTGTAACCTTTCAAAGATCAGATACAGCTATCGAAGTAATTTGCAAACAAAATGACGTCATCAGCTGATACTAAAATCAGTGGATAACTTGAAAACGAAATGAGATATAAAAGAAATCTAAGCATGATTCTTTATCATTCGATAGTGCCTTTCATTTGCATCAAAAAAATTTTGCTTCAAATCACCTTTGATGGTGGACAAGTTCAACTCCATTTTGAAATTTCCCTGACTAAAATTGGCCACTATGTTCTAAAATCATGAGGACTCTCTTGAGAGAGTGCATTCAAGAAACCTTCAGAACAGGATTAAAATCACGACCAAAATTTCCTTAAAATTTCTGCTCCGCAGTGATTACTTCCCTGCAGCAGAACACTCGTTATCATCATCTTGGGAGCATAAAATCGCACGGAATAATGTTGTTATGATCTCAGGGATCCTCTAAATGGGATAACACGTGCTAAAGCATGTAAAAGTCATTGCTGTAAAGCAGAAAATTTGTTCGTGATTTTAAGCCTGTTTTGAAGGTTTCTTGAAGGAGCTCTCTTGAGATAATCACTCATGATTTCAAAATGGACTAGCCTATTTCAATCATGTAAATTTTACAATATTTGAACATGTTCACTATTGAATGAAATACTTAGCGTTCTCTATTATTATTCTCTATTATTACTTAGCGTTCTCTATTATTATTATTGTTCTACCGGGTGTCCCAAAAAAGTACTCCTATTCAAAACATCACCAAAAACTGATTATCAAACCTTTGATAAAATTTTCTTTTTGACTTCTTTTGTCAAAGACCCAAAAATGTTTATAGATGCTAAAATGTTTGCTTTTGATGCATCAAGGTAGACAATTTACACATTGAAAACCCTTATTTTGAGCTATACTTTTTAAGCAAGATACTCAATCTTGTCTAACAGTCAAAATTTTCAGATTTTTGATTGTCATCGAAGTCTCAAATGATAGTGCACATTTCTTTCTGTCCTTTATTACCAAACTAGAAGCTTTATATACACAAAGAAATTGATCTGGCAAGTATAAATGCTTTTTTGCAGCATGATTCAAAACCAGGTAGCCCTAAAAAGAGTTAAATTTGCTTATTTTAAACCAATTACAAGATCAGCTATGTCTGGGAAAACAGTTTGGTTCTTGATCTACTTGGCAAAAAAAGAAAATTGAAGATCGGTCATGTTATCAAATTTTGGTGATTTTTCAAACGGGAGTACTTTTTTTGGGACAATCCGGTATTATTACGAACTCTATTATTGCCTTGATATCCATGGAGCAATGGTCTTTCACATGGGGATTTTTTTCTTTTACTCAACCGGTATCAAACGCATTTATTATCAGAAAATTAGGTCCTTACGTTCCAACTATTGAGCCTAAAGCTTCTTATAAGTGGCTACCTATACAACGAAATGTCTGCAACGTCTTCAAAAGTTTGATACAAATTTCCCAAAAACTGCATCCGACAGAACCTGTTTCAAAGCAAAGGACAAAACCTTGCATGTACCAACAAGGGCAGATCTTGTAATACAATAGCATGAGTTGCTTTTGTTGACACCTCAATTCAAAGCGATTAGGGATTGCAGACAAAGGAAATTCTCTCAACCAGTAATTCAAAACAAACAAAGCCGCAAATTTTTCTTTGAAACCCAGGTAGCTAGCTCGCTCGTTGTGCTTTCCAGAAATTGGCTTTAAGGGCAAACATGAGCATAGATCGAAAGAAGAAGGATGCATCTGCACATCTGCCGCGGGCATTTTATTTGTTTGGTTCACAAGCCGTTTAGGAGGTGACTCAGTTTTCTTATTTTTTTGGGCATTATCAAAACATTTACAGCTCAGCTTCTGGACCAAAGAAATAAAATGCCCGCGGCAGATGTGTAGATATATCCTTCTTCTTTCGATCTATGCTCATGTTTGCCCTTAAAAATAATTTCTGGAATGCACAACGACATGCTAGCTACCTGGGTTTCCGAGAAACTTTTGCGGCTTTGTTTGTTTGAATTACTGGTTGAAAAAAAAATTTCCTTTGTCTGTGATCGCTAATCGCTTTGAATTGAGGTGTCAACAAAAGCAACTCATGCTATTGTATTACAAAATTTGCCCTTGTTGCATATACCTGGATCCATGGGGCATTCATTCAACTTGGCAAATTCAGCCTCAGATTTCCCAGCAAGAACACAGTTGGAGCTTCTTAGCATTATTGGTATCCTATCGAAGGAAAATATAAATACATGATCAAGCAGTATACAGAGTCAAAAACTCTTACAAGATCGACAATAGACCTTTTACCTTTTAGCTATTCTACAGTAGAGTCTGGATTGGGCGTCTTTTTTTGTACATTTTTATACTCAAGGTTCGATCGAGTGGCATAAGAGCTTCTATCACTATTGTGCACATTCGAAAATTCTGCAAAATGTAGCAAAATATTGTTCGATCCTAATTCTTTTCAGAATAGCTAAAAGGTCTATACTGCTCTTGAGGTTGGTGGTTCGAGTCCCCGCCCTGCCGAACCTGCTACAAAGTGTGAGGAGAGTCGCCAACTCTCTGTAATTCCAGGCTATAAAGGAATCACGAGGTGTGGTCACATCGAGAGGAAGGACCAGGATGCTGTTTCGATAAGCTCAGCTTCTCAGCGTCCTTAAAATTACCTTCGGATGCTGGGTAGAAATGTATACAAAAAACTGCTCTTGAGAATAAACCTACATTCGAACTTCGAACAAGCAAAGGCCTGGTCAGACAACTGAACATTTACACTGAGATTTGTTCATTGAACGTTGTTCAATAGTTTGGCGAGGGGTTATGAAACGAACCCAGTAGACTTATTGCATGATAGTTATTGCTATTGATGGACCTGATGGAAGCATACTTGGTTCATTTGAAAGAATACAGTAAGTCCCTGCATATGAGAAATAGGCATATAAGAAACTGCAGAAAAGAATATGCCTTCATAAGAAATGTTTTCTCCTTCATAACAAACTAGACAGCCGTTTTTTTTTGTAATTTCTTACAAATGTTTAAAATTTGAAGGTTGTTTTTCAATTAAATCACTCCAATTTGACATTAAAAAACTTGAAATAATGCATCATTAGTTACAAATTTATACCTTTACTGCTTTAGACTTTTGCAAGTATTTAGTATGGTTCAAGAATTCAAAAATACAATTTAACAGAGGAAAGCTGGCATATAAGAGGGAAGTTTCTTACTGGACACATAAAAAATCTGACAGCCTCTTCTACAGATATTTTCTTACATATAAGAAACTAAACGGCCAGATTCAAACTTTGAATTTCCTGAATTTCAGGGTGTCCCAAAAAAATTGTTCGACGTTTGATTAAATATTAAAAAATAACGAAACAATGAACAGAGTCCATGGTAAGATAATCATATTGTTGAGATTTTAAATTAATTTTAGACACTAGAAGCTAGCACAACGGCTAAATATTCATGGAGTTATGAGCTTTTGAAGTTCAAGTTTGTGCGAAAGCTGAAACCAGACGCCCCTAAATTGCATATTTTGTGAAAGTAGCTTCTCGTTTATTCAAACCAAATCAAATGGAATATAAAAAGCACTTTTGGTAAATTTGCTTTCACTAACATTGAATCAAAGTTATGAATGCTTGGAGGAATCCTGTTGAGCACAATTTGGAATGGCCCAGTCTCTTATCGATTAAGTTTTCATTCCATGTTTTTGGATCCTTGCAATCTTAAAAAAAAATTGGCAATGGTTACAGGAATTAAATTACTTTTGAAGTCAAATTTAGTTCGCTCTGATCAGCAAGAGGTAAAACTTTGGACAGTATATTTTACCTCGATCTTGGGATTTCTTTTTTGAAAAACAATTCAGTTAGGGGCGTCTGGTTTCAGCTTTTGCACAAACTTGAACTTCAAAAGCTTCAAAAACTCCGTGAATTCTTAGCGACTTCGCAAGATTCTGGCGTCAAAAATNAGTTTTCATTCAATGTTTTTAGATCCTTGCAATCTTAAATAAATTTTGGCAATGGTTACAGGAATTAAATTACTTTTGAAGTCCTATTTGGATTGCTCTGACATCAGCAAGAAGTTAAATATTGGACAGTCTTCTTTTACCTCGATTTTGAGACGTCTTTTTGAAAAACAGTTGAGTCAGGGGCACCTGGATTCAGCTTTCGCACACACTTGAACTTCAAAAGCTTGTAACTCCGTGAATTTTTAGCGGATTCGCAAGATTCTGGCGTCAAAAATCAATTAAAAATTTTAGAAACGGGGTTCTCTAACCAGAAACCTGTACTTTTTATCATTAATTTTTAATATTCAATCAAACGTCGAACAATTTTTCTGGGAAACGCTGTATATGCGGGGACTTATTGTAGGCGATAGCATTTTACAGAATGGATTTTAAAGTTTTGCAAAGATTCAACGCGTATGCTGCATGCAAGGTAATTGAAAACTTAAATTCCAAAATAACTTCTCAAAACAAATTACAATCACTGCATGAAGTAAATGAAGTAAATTCACAATGTTTTGATTAATATCAAGGCAAAATATTCTCAAAAAGTACGAAGAAACATCAAAAAGCCCAACTGGAATATTAATGATAAAATAAATTTGAAAATAGGAATTAAAAATCGTCGAAAGCATAAAAACAATGCTATAAATATTTCACCTGATTTTCATATCAAATTACTTTAAAGTTGAACAATGAAATTAGTTTATAATATCAGGAATTAGTTTTATATAAAAAACTGCATTTCTAAACATAATTTATGAAGTTTATGATAAACTAAATGCTGTCTGTCGTGAAGCTTAATGACTGCAACCTGGGATACAACAACATCTTCAAAAATTCATGACAAACAGGGTCTACCAAAAAATTGTGCCCCGTTTGTGTGTCTGCTGTGGAGGAACTGTAGCTTTGATTATCTCGGATATTTCACCGTTTCATAGGTCAGGCTTTAACTAAAAGCTTGAGACTTTGTTTGATTCAATCCGACAAGTGGTTGCTGATTTATGTCAGAGGAAAGGCCAAATAAATTGTTGCTTCAAAAACAGCACTTCTATTGTTCTCCTAAAGGGAGTACAAAGACCAGCAGCCTTTGCCGTCGTTTGTTTTTGTGAATTTCGTACAGTCAGTTATTCTGGAAGCTGCGCAGAGAAAGTCGCTGACTTCGTGCAAAGCATGCTGGTCTTTGTGCTCCCTTTAAAGAGACACAATAGCAAATTTTTGATGTCGGAAAATCTCAACGAGATTCTTCATGCATAAAGAAGAGACCTTGTACATTCCGAACATGTATTTAGTAGTTTCGTACGACTTCTAGAAGTATCATGCAGTTAAATACTGCGTTTCTAAATTGCCCTGTAAAATAACAATAAATTGACAATCAAATCTTTCTAATAATAAAGACTTACATGCAAGCATAAAGATCAAAAAGGTTTGTAAACAAGGAGTTGAACGAAAATGTTACTTGCTGATTTTATATACAGCTTTGAATCGATTTAAGGAGGGTGCAGTCTTAACATCAGCGCAAAGGTTAGCGCAAAGGTTATTCCATCACTTGTGAACGGACAGGGGCCTGCCGCCCGGTTTTCAGAAATCTACTCACTTCTAATTACCAAAATTTGCTTTCGTGCCCACCACTATGAAGAATTTCGGCGAATAACTATTTCATTTTAAACTATTTTTTGCCAATTTTTGCCAAACCCATCAATAATAAATTAGAATCTGCATAAAAAGGACCCTTGTTTAGAGAATTTTGAGCCCAAAAAGCCACCCATATGGGTGGCACAAAACCGTGCCCTCAACATGTTATGTACCCCCGGAGGGTTTTCGACTGGTCAACCAATAAGATCAAAGGCTGCTTAGAAGGAGCAAGGGTTATTGAAGATAAACCAAATGTACATCTCGAGCAGGTCAGAAGCTTTGAATGCATGGAACTGGAAGGTGCAAGCATAAAGAGCATCACAGGAAAATAGGGCAGCACGAATGATATCTTCAGCTTATCAACCTTAAGTGTACCAAGTGTACGAAGCAATTGCGAAGAGGCGAAAACGTAGAATGGGGAAGGTGTGAGAATAAAGAGCATTCCAAGAAAATAGAGCATCGAGAAGATAGATTATCGCAAGAAATAGTGCACCAAGAACATATCACAAACTGTCACGCTTCCTGATCAAGCGGACGAAGCACTTCATGAAAACGTGAATCAATTGAACTGGAGACTGCGAGAATATAGCTGATCGTAAGAAAATAGTGCACCAAGTACATACAGCGACGCAAACGTATAACAATAAAACGCGTACGAACGCAGCATAAAAGATATGGAGTGCATCGGGCAAATATTTTACGCTGTTCTCTGTGTTAGCGTGCTTGTAAATGCCACAGAATCAAGTAGCGCAAGGTATGAGTTGATACACGAAGGTACAAGCGATATTGATAATGGTGTGGCAACTGTAAGTTTCATCCATAAAAAGTTTCACCAATGTAGTCTGATTGATGCTTGCAATTACGTTGTTTGGAAGATGAAAATGAATGAATACGAAGCAATGAAGAAGATGCCATCAGATCTGGAAGGTCTTACAGTATGGAAGAAGATTGCGAAGAGCAAAGCTGAGGCTGTGGAGATATCAAATGCTGGTTTATCCGAAGGAATCCTCGAGTATAAACCCGCTCTTCCATCAGACAAAGGTAGTCTATATGCGAGAGGCAGCTGCTGCCATCTCTTTCTACTTATGGGATCAAGGGCAGATTTTGCAAAACAATAGGTGAAGGTGAAGGTGAAGTTGCGGTTTTCAGCGCCAAGCGCTGGGATCGTAGAAGTAGAATTGGCCTAATCGAGTCCGCGACCCCTTGTCGTGACGCTCAAGTGGTGGGGCTCTACTGGGTATCGAACCCTGTCCGCCTGACTGTTCTGGTTGCAAAGTCAGTGAATTACACCACTGCGCCACAACAACTTTGAATTAATGTGTCACTTAATAGCACCAGTTGCATTTAATTGAAACGTCAATTCAAAGCGATTAGCTATTGCGGATAAAGAAAATTCTCTTAACCGGTAATTCAAAACAAACAAAGCCGCAAAAGTTTCCCCGAAACCAGTACGGCAAACTCTCGCCTTGTGCACGCGAAAGGTGATTTATAACAGAAGTTATGTGCTTATAACAAAAGGAGAAGGGTAAATCTAAAGATCTGCCAGGCGGATTTTGTTCATTTGATTCAGGAGCTGTTTTGTAATCGTTTCATTTAAGCAGGGGCGGTAGGAAGCGCTGAATTAAGAACACGCTTTATGGTTTTTCCATCGAGTTTTCCTTTCGTAATATATAATTCCATTCGTGATACATCGACTTGTTTTCCTTCTTGTGTCTACTTCTCTTGCGAAGGCGCCATTCGAATCCGATTGACATGCCCTCAAGCAAATTATGCCACTCAAGTCGCTGGTTTTCCGTTTCATGACTTGAGTGGCATAATTTGCTTGAGGGCATGTCAATCGGATTCGAATGGCGCCTTCGCAAGAGAAGTAGACACAAGAAGGAAAACAAGTCGATGTATCACGAATGGAATTATATATTACGAAAGGAAAAACTCGATGGAAAAACCATAAAGCTTTTTCTAAATTCAGCGCTTCCTACCGCCCGTGATTTAAGCCCAAAATATGCGAGAATGACAATGCCTTCTGCTCGGCTTCTGAATCAAATAAAAAACCCAAAACTAGTAGGGCAAACTCTTGCCTTGTGCAAGAGAAAGGTGGTTTTTAAGAGAAATCGAAAAGAGAAGAAGGGGAAAACAGTTCAAAACAAGCAAAGCCGCAAAAGTTTGTCTAAAACCCTGGCAGCTAGCTTGCTCGCTGTGGATTCCAGAATTCGTTTTCAAGAGGAAATGTGAGCACAGATCAAAAGAAGAAGGATATATCTACACATCTGCCTCGGGAATTAAATATGTTTGGTTCAACAGCTGATTGGGAGGCGATTCAATCCTCTTACTTGTTGGATGTAATTAAAACAATTTGAAGGTGTTGTGGCACAGTGGTGCAATCTTTTGACATTGCAGCCAGAATAGTCAGGTGAACCGGGTTCGATCCCAGGTAGAGCCCCATCACTTCAGCGTCATGACAAAGGGTCGCGGACTCGATTAGGCCAAGTCTACTTCTGTGATCCTAGCGCTCAGCGGCGTGGCCAGAGTAAATTAAGTGGGGGGTATTAGAAGGAAGGGGTCTGGGGGCGAAGTCCCCAGGAAAATTGTTAGGGCCACGCCCTTTACTTTGGCTTAGAATGCATCTCCCGATATCATGCTTGCCTTAAGGAAAATTTTTGAAGAAAGATGCTTTACTTTGGCTTAAAATGCATCTCCCAATATTATGTTTGCCTTAGCGATAAGAAAACTTTGATTGTTTTGTGACAGCTATCCTATGAATTAAAGCGCAAGGAAAATTTTTGAAGAAGGATCCTTTACTTTGGCTTCGAATGCATCTCCCAATATCATGCTTGCCAGTGCTAAAATGGAAGGTTTGACATTTCTCGGAAAATTCTTACCCAACCTATACCCAGCTATTTTCTCTTCGGTTTTAGAGGAATCTCGAGGACCATCTTTCCATAAAAGTGGGGGGGGGCAATTGCCCCCCATACCCCCCGTGGCCACGCCACTGCAAGCGCTTGGCGCTAAAAACCGCAACTTCACCTTCAATTTCACTAAAACACCTACTGCTCAACTTCCGAACCAACATATGCTCATGTTTGCTCTTGAAAACAGTTTCTGGAATGCACAACAAGTGAGCTAGCTACCTGGGCTTCAGAGAAATCTTTGCGGCTTTGTTTATTTTGAATTATTGGTCGAGTGAAGTTCCTTTGTTTGCCAATCACTTTCAGTTCAAGTGTCAACAAAAGCAACTTATGATATTGTGTTAAGAAATCTGTCCTTGTTCATCAGACTGCTTAAAAGTAGCTACCACTGCGTAGGTAACAAGGGGGTAACATGCCAATTTAGAAGATTTACATCGTCACAGAGCACATTAAAGAAAAATACCATTTCAAATGTGATGAGAAAGGAGAAGGCAGTTGCATTGAAAAATTAGTGTAAGAAGTTAACTTACTTTCAGAAGAACTAGGTTTTTAAGAATTTACAATATTTATCTCAAACTATTTTCATACCCCCTCCTGAAAATGTGCGTTACTTTTCGTCCCCACCTCTCTTTAAGTATGTGAAAGTTTGGTATCCCCTCCCGGATGTCCACCCCCTCCCCGGCAAGAAAAAATGAATGGTCCCTAAGAAGTTCTGGTTCTTCATTTCAGAATACAAAAGTTGTAAAGGAGCACATGCTACAGGTATCACACAAAATGGTGTGCTGAAGATAGAGGGCAAAGACACTACAATTAAGGCGTTTTGCGATATGACAACGGGTGGAGGTGGATGGACAGTAATCCAAAGGCGTTTTAATGGATCACTCAGCTTTCGACAGGATTGGGACAAATATAAATATGGTTTTGGTTCTGCGGATGGAGAGTACTGGTTGGGGCTTGAGCATATCGAGCATTTGGCCAAACCTGACACTGCACTTAGAATCGATTTGCGAAACAACAAAGGTAATAGGGTGGATTGGGGGAAAATTGGCCAGAGTAGGGCAATAGTGCACTGTTGAGGTGGCCTATGTTATCACTGGCGGTAGGAAACGCTGAATTTAGAAAAAGCTTTATGGTTGATACATCGAGTTATTCCTATCCTAATATATCATTCCATTCGTGATATATCGACTTATTTTCCTTCTGTGTCTTATTTTCCTTCTCCTGCGAAGGCGCCATTTTAATCCGAGCGATTGACATGCCCTACCGCAATTATGCCACTCAAACGGAAACTCCTCCAAGAGAGGTTTTCCGTTTCATTTTACCACACTTGAGTGGCATAATTACTCCAGGCCCTTGAGGTCATGTCAATCGGATTAAAATGGCGCC
>REGL01000047.1:186050-198761 GCA_004194395.1 Aurelia aurita complex sp. Pacific
TACGAGTTTTTGAAAATCGGTTTGTTATGGACATATAAGCAATCAAACGATAATACATCATTTTGGGACACCCGGTATATCAATTTTCTTGGCGCACACTGGCACACAAATTCATCACGCTTAAAAACATTTGGCGCAGAACAGCAGAGAGATTCAACCTGAATCATATTTTTTTATATATGCTCATAATATTTACAATGTATCTAAACTACAAAACTACAAATACAACCTACACACAATCACATACAACTGCACAACCATGCCACAGGGAGCATGGATTTTCACAACAGCCCTGCGGCCATTTAAAATTAACTCAATGTTTGTCCCTAAATAGATGCCAGGTCAGACATTTGGAAAATTTCAATGGATATCGAGATATGCATGAGTAATTCAACCTGAATTAATTGGATGATCATAGAATAGAATAGTCTTGTCCTATAGGAACACTACTTTGTGAATGTGAAGTATCTTGTAGTACCTTGTAGTACCTTGTGGTACCACCTCTGGCAACAAACACATTTATCATGATTCATCTTTTAGTTCAGTTGACAAATCCATGTACAATGTTGTGACATATTCACTATTAGAAGGCAATATCAGACCAAAATTGCGGCAACTTAGATCATTATTGTGCATGTTGAATTTTAGATTCACTACATACCAGGTTGGAAAACATGCTTTTTGGCCTACTCGTAGTAGCAAGTGAAATAAATTTGAAGGTGCGAGCTGCGAGTAGACTTTAAAAGCTGTGAGAGAGGCAAAATTAACATTGGATCTTTCATTCTTGGATATGAGAACTGGTTATTGTAGCTGTGAGCAGAGAGTTCAACAGAGTTTCATAGTTGTAAGTGTATGCAATCTTTCCAACCTGGACTACATAC
This sequence comes from Aurelia aurita complex sp. Pacific, assembly GCA_004194395.1. NCBI lineage: Eukaryota > Metazoa > Cnidaria > Scyphozoa > Semaeostomeae > Ulmaridae > Aurelia > Aurelia aurita complex sp. Pacific. Next base: position 186,932 of record REGL01000047.1, read on the forward strand.
ACTTCTTACACTTTTGATTAAATTGAACTGGTTGCTTTGTTTGAAGATACCACAACAGTTTTAATTTATGAATGAATATTTTTGCAGAGTTTGCAATTTTCATGTCTTCATTGTGGCCTTACTTAAAAAAGGTAAATCACTTGAATAATATACATCTAGTTCATTACATGCTCGTTCCTAAAATGTGTCAAAAATAGACAAGTGGCTTACAGTTACCAAAGGGTACGGTACAGTACAGAATGGTACGGTACGGTACAATCCTTCTATGACTTGATACTTCTTAAAAACTCTTTAAATCACTGCATGAGAAATTTAACATGATAAGTTATGAAGTAGCTGTTTACTGTAGGGTGTCGGCGGTGGTAATTGGACGGCGGTGGTGGTAATCAAGACACTTACGAAAACCGACAGAAAAGTATGCTACAAATGAAATCCATCAAAGTGGTTATTTCTTGGTATTGAAAGCTAACATTATAGATACTAAACAACTATACGAAAAGCCTTCGTGAATGTAAAACACGCTAAAGAAGTTGTTTTCGTTGTGCTTGGCTGTGTAGAAGTTGTCGTTGCGAATATCACATCCCTGACTCAATACTCTGAATCCATTCCAGAAAGAAGAAAACATCTTGAACAATCACTTAAATTGGATGTCTAGCATGTAAATAACGCATAGCATTATGCCAAAGACTTAAAGAGTTTCATTGATTGGTAATAAAAGTTCATGGCGGTGGTTTCGGACACCAAATAAATCAGTTGTTTGGGAGCATGAACAAAGGTCGGATTTGAATGTTTTTTGGATTTTGACATTTCATTCATAAATATATTTACATACATTAATCGAAAATAGCAATGAGATCAAAACAACATTTTTCGAACGCATCTCCTAGCTTTTAGATTGTTTTGTGTGTACCGAGACCTCTCCAGAATTTAATTACGAAAATCAACAGTCGAACCAATGTTTTTGCATTCAAGAATAGAAAAAAAGACAAGAAACGTTAAGCAAAGAGTTTATAGACGGAATATTTGCCAAGTATAAACAGAAAAATTATTTTTTTGGCACATTCGGCATTGTGAACTCACTGTCTGAAAACCGCCGCCACTGTCCGAAAACCATCAACCAAGATCAGTCTAAAAAACATCGTTGTCAAAGAAAAGCAGGCAAAGTAAAAAACCAAAACATTTCGGGAAAATATGTCCAAATACCTGTCCATTCACCTGGTACTTTTGGTTTTTGTCTTTGATTAAGGTTTCTTATAGAAATATTTAGTTTTCCAATTTTCCTTAAGCGTCCGATTACCACTGCCGCCATCATATGGTTAAAACTTATCAACTCATTAGCATGTACAGAAAAGACTTTGTGAGGCAGGAAAAACTGCATTGATTTTTAGCAAGAATTCTGAGGCAAGGAAAAAACATTGATAATGTACCAAAGGCTGCTACTGCACATTGCAAGCAATAGTTTTGGACAATAAAATTCTTATTCGAAAATTTCTCATTTGAACCACCTTTGAAAGTATCCAACATGTTTGGGCAAAATTCTTGCTGAAAATTATTGAGAAGCATCTACATTGCTGATCTTTTGTTAAAATCATGTTAATTCTATGCCAATGTAACCCACTTCCAGTAAAATATTGATCAGAAAGCAGAAAGCTGTAAGAAAGGAATTTGTTTCCAATTTTTCAAACGGGCTCCAAAAAGTTTTAGTCGAAAGTTTTTGTCTCAAACGTTCCGTTTGAAACGGTTGGATGCTACTGTACAGCTCAAAGCAGTGTTGTGTGTTTGTTTTTAGCTTTTGCTTCGATATCTTTTTAGTTTTCATTCATCGGCCTCATCGTGGTCCAAGAAAATTCAACCCCCTGTATGAAAACACAAGGCCATGTAATAGCCATGTACAAGCTTTGTAGTTATGGCCTTGTAACCTTGTTTTCACCTAGAAAAGCCTTGTTGTAACCTTGTAAATGGCTCGAAAAATGCTAATTAGCCTTGTGAAAGCCTTGTGAAAGCCTTTTGGAAGACTGGTTGTAACTTGAAATCTTACTGATAGCCTCGTAATTTTCTTCAAAGGTTAGTGCAAGGTCATAACAAGGTCGTAATCCCCGCTACAAGGCTAAAACTTGGCCTGTACAAAGCCAAGTTTAGCCTTGTATTTTTGCACAGGCCACCACATACACGTTTTTTTTATAAGAAACTGGTTTATAAGAAACTAGTACTACGATGACCAAAAATTTAAGAATCTCTAGTACTACGCTCAAGAACAGATAAGAAACTCTAAAACTTTATTTCTGTATGTCTCTCTTATTCTATATCTCTCTAACAAAGGTACCTTAGTCTCTTCTTGATTTTTAACTGCAAAATTGGTAAATTTTTGCCTTGGTGTGCATGGCTTCTTCTTGGTGACAATGTCCATGCAAAATGGAAGCCCTTTGTCGAGAAGAAGGCTCAACTTCGAACAATACCGCAATCTTAGGCCCAAAAAATAAGAAACTAATTAAGAAACTTTCACTACTAAAACACCAAAATTTTCATGCGAAATTAAGNGCCACGGCAAGCAACGATTTACTCCTGATTATTTGATGCAACTTAATCTAAAGGAATGCACAGGACATGATGGCCCATCCTCACCTATTTTGTTGTGTGTGTTTCAAGTGTTTCAACAGCAGCTTTTTCAGTCTATTTATTTACACGTTTTTTTTCATAAGAAACTGGTTTATAAGAAACTAGTACTACGATGACCAAAAATTTAAGAAACTCTAGTACTACGCTCAAGAACGGATAAGAAACTCTAAAACTTTATTTCTGTATGTCTCTCTTATTCTATATCTCTCTAACAAAGGTACCTTAGTCTCTTCTTGATTTTTAACTGCAAAATTGGTAAATTTTTGCCTTGGTGTGCATGGCTTCTTCTTGGTGACAATGTCCATGCAAAATGGAAGCCCTTTGTCGAGAAGAAGGCTCAACTTCGAACAATACCGCAATCTTAGGCCCAAAAAATAAGAAACTAATTAAGAAACTTTCACTACTAAAACACCAAAATTTTCATGCGAAATTAAGGAACTTTTAGTACTAAGTGCTGATCCAAGTTTCTTATTAAAAAAAGCGTGTATTGTAGCACCCGTGATATCGGAGAGAACAAACAGCGAAAAGTGCGGCTTATACGTGGTGAGATTGTTTCCGTATTTTATGGCTAAACATTTGATTACAGGTAGATGCAAATGTCTCGGCAACATTCCTCGGTTGGACCAATTCAGGTTTCAGTCTATGTGCAATGATTGGATCTGGCATTCTTGGCGTTTGGTGTCATCATTGTCCCGCTGCTCAACCACTCCATTTTGCGATCTTTGTTCGTTTCATTGGAAGTTTGTTGTATGGGTATGCTGAAGGATTTGGTACTCATGGTATTTATGCAATCCTGGTTGCTAGGCTTCTCCTTGGTTTTAGTGGTGGTAAGTGTTTATATTTCAGGCCCGTAGGAAGCGGGGGGCAGGGGGGGCTCAATCCCCCCAATAGTTTCCTAAAACAATGATGTATTGTTCTCTATTGTGTTGTATGTATTGTTCTCTATTGTTTTGAGAACAATTGCCCCCCCCCCCACCAATCCGAAGCTGCTTCCTACGGCCCTGTACTTTCATATTTGATACCTTCTGTGGCAAACTAGTGCAGATAATGTAAGATTTTACTTTTCTTCTCCTACCTTTCCCGTTTTATGTCGCTAGGAAGGAGAGGGTTTGAAAATTTTCCGGTTGCAACTCGAGAACCTAGAAAACAGAACCGAGAGAGGAACAAAAACAGAAAACAACGTTTGATGCAAAGTGTGCTGATCTTCGAGAACTTGGAAACCAATGGGCAGAGTTGCAAAAAGTCATTGACCTTCCTCCAAACCTGAATTTCAAGTTTCCATCTTCCTCATTTCAAAGTTCACCTAAGAAGGAAGTGTTGTTGCGTTAAAAGGAAATGTTTTTACATCCATAGGAAATGCTGCTGTATGTCGGACAGTTCTTTCACAATCTACAACACTTACAGAGAGGACGAATGCATTTGCCAATTTAGCCATTGCTCAAGGTATTGGCTTCACAGTTGGACCAGGTATTTTTCTTTAATTCTCGAAACCGTAAAATTTTTGTGAATGCTAATCAAGGATAAGGGCATAAAATTCTTTTCATGCTGACACTTTTTGAAATGATTTTTTCTGAAATTTTTGAATTTTTTTATATCTTGTTTTTTGTCAGGCCTGTGACGACAGCAAATTTCTAAATTCAATACCAGCAGGGAGCGGCACATTTCTCCTTGCGATGCCCCCATATTGTGTACCTTATCGTTCTGTTGGAAATTCAGTCATTTTTCCTCCATTTGCTTTAAAGCAATCATCAATTTGTCTTTATCAAAATATGATTTGAGTCCCCCCTGGAGATATTTTAACCGGCATCCAAACCTGCACTCCCAAACATCTGGAGAGTAGATTGCTTTAAAAAAATTCGGGAAATCTCGAGCAGTTTTTTGTCCTGGGTGCGTTTTATGAAGGTAGGTAAAATTTAGAAAAATCTTCACGGGTTTCTTTTGTCTCCTTCGCTTTTCAGTCGTCTGATTGGTCCGTGAGAATGAGGCTTTGGCGGTTTCGGCCATGGGCCACGAGCAATCGGCTATGTACGACGAATGCGCCTTTGAGCCGTGTGGATAAATGGCGCAATATAAATGCCTTTTATTATTATTATTTATTATGATTCCTATCCTTTTCTTTACAGGTATACAAGCTGCGATGGTTCCACTCGGCAACAAAGGTTTTTCTTTTGCTCCAATGAAGTTAACTCTTAATGTTTACACTGCTGCTGGTTTCGTTGGCGTGTTAATGGCCTTGATTAATTTTGGAGCTATCGTCCTTTGGTTCAGGGAGATCAAGGTTGATATTTATGCTGGGCAAAAGAAAATTGAAGTGGATTCTGGTGAGGAGACCTCTTTGTTTTATGTCATCATTTGAAAGGATCTGTGGGATAGGATTTTTTTATTTATCATTCTTATAACAGTTGCTACAGTAAAAACCNTTTGAAAACAGGCTCCAGAAAAATTGCCTTCTTTTGACACCCCACTCAAGGAAAAATAGATGAAAATGATACCCTGACAAACAGCAGGAACCCCCATTGGACAAATATACTATTTCCCCCAGGCTTCAGCCTATTTATAACAACCACTTGATACAGCTATATCTACTCCCTTTGGCTGTCAAAAATGTTTTGGTTGAAAAAAGCGAGGGTTGGCAACATTTTGGCCGCAATTAAAAAAACCATGAAAGCCAGAACTTGAAGCAGTATAACAAGTGGTTAAAATATTCAAATGAAAAAATTTTTTTGGCATTCAGCATAAAAAGCTGCTGTTAAGAACATCATTACCGCACAAAATTGGCTGAAGTCTGGCCCAGTGGTGGACACGGGGGATGAGGGGATGGGGTTGGTAAAACAAATGCCTTTTGTTTGAAAACAATGAAAATAAACAATACTTTTGAATTGAAACTATGGCTTTACCCCCAATAATTGGCAAAGTGTCCACCACTGATATGGCCACAAACCATAAAAAATTTGGCCATTGATAATTTTGGCTATGACAACCCTAGCATAGAGTTCTGGGTCATCATCTAACTGATATACTGTTTGGTATATTTTTCAGGTTGAAAAAATATTGTCATGTAGATTAGCATCAGATGGAAGTATTTCATATCTTGTGAGATGGAAAGGCTACACATCTGATGATGATACTTGGGAACCTGAAAGGAATTTACGTGGTTGCAAAGATGAAATTCTGAAGTTTTTCAAAGAAAGAGATGTACAAGTGACAAAGAAGGTAAGGTAGCAGAGCATAGGGCTCAAATCTTTAAAATCTTTAAAAAGGTCGGTGTAAAATTCTATTGCAGTTTTCTTTGAATAAAAGGAACTCACGGTACTTTGAAAGGAACTCATGGTACTTTGAAAGGAACTCATGGTACTTTGCTGTAAATCTGCCATGGAAATGTTTTGATATCTTTATTTTTTTCAAAATGGCAGCAATTTAATTATTTTTGAAAAATTCATGGACTATTTTGAAAAAAATTTAAATCATCGTAAACCCTAAACTAATAGAGGAAACATTATATAATTTTCAAGAAAACCATAGTTTATGAAGGTCTACAATATGATAGCAAACAGAAATTTGTAGCTTTTCTAGTTTAGGATTTAGAAATTTTATGACCTCGTAGCCTCAAATTTAATAAATGCCGCCATATCAAAATTGATCAAATATATTAATAAATTGCCACGGCAGATTTACAGCAAAAAGCCCAAAGTTCCTTCCAAGCCATTTACTTTAATGAAAACTGCAATAGAATTTTACACCGACCTTTTTAAAGATTTGAGCCCTATGTTAGGCAGCAGTTATTTTAAAGTACAAGCCTTGCACAGCATTAACAGGACAAGAATTCTTCAAGAATACCATAAATTATAAGAATTTTCCAGTCATATGAAAGACTGTAAAATCTTTCCAGACAAGAAGTCTTTAGAAGCTATATACTAGATATAACATTGGTCAGTGAGTGCTGCCGATTAGTATTTGTACCAAATGCGACTGTAGTGAGGTCAATTTTATAGAAATTAATTGAATGATTATCGCTAAGGAAACATGTATGTATTATGTATGAATTTACAGTTGGGTAATGGTTCAAAAGGTAAATGATTTAGAATATTGAGTTACTCTCCTCCGCCGGTTTCTAGTTCCCGAGTCCAAGGCTCTTGGTTCCGTAGTTCTGTAGGCCTTGGTTCCGTGGTCCGTAATATTGAGTTCTGCATTGTCAGAAATAAACCTTTGTCGTCCATTGACGTAGTTAGGTAGTTAAGTAGGTAGGAAGAACTCATTATCTTTTGTTGGAGAACTTTTGTTGTTGTTTGTTGGATAAATGCTCACCAGCCGCGAGCCCACGAACCGCAGCCGTGAGCTGGCCCGTCTACATAGCCAAACGACAGACAGACAGCAGCAGGCAGGAATTCTTAGGCAGGGACACCATGTTGATGAGTGCAAATCCTGCACTGTACTTACAGTATGTTGTAAATGAAAATTGAATGCTACCAAGCTAAGGCCCCATCCACACGTATACGGTTAAAAATGAGGACTTTGTTATGTGTTTATGCCTTGCGTCCACACATAAACATTGTTTTAGGTTACCTTAAACGCATACATTCAAAAACGCTTTCCAAGGTGGATACTTTTGAAAACGCTGCTTTCGCGTTTTCATGTGGACGGTCGTAAACACATACTGTACTTTCGTAAATGGTGGCGTCATAGACGTTGTATTCATCGATTGCTTTCAGTTGTTTTTAAAACCTTGTTTTCGCGTTTTCATGTGAACAGTCGTAAACATAATTGCATACTTTTGCAAACAGTGACGTCATAGCCACCATGTTCATCAATCCTTTTTAACTCAACTGTTTTGGTGTTTACGTGTGGACAGGCTAAAATGCTCTATAGACGATTAATGGATCAGTGCAGATGGAAAACATTCTATGCGTTTTGTAAACGTAAACATATAGGTGTGGACAAGGCCTAAGTTAATGATAGTGGAATCACTTACAGAAGGAAAGATTAAAAATGTTAAAAAAGATACTGGGCGTCCAAAAAAGAGACCCCAACAGTTGCAAAACACAAATAATTGATCATTTATAATTGTAAGTTTAGTCATCAAACAGCTTTGGTTGGTAAGTAGATGAAAGAGCAAAAGTATTTTCCCAGGTATAATGTAGCTTAATCTTTCTGATCAGTTTAGAAATGAGCAAACTTCTGATGAGTAAATCAATCGCAAAGAGAAAGTTTATTTGCAACAACTCCTGCTTGCGTCTGAACTTTGTTCTGGAATAAGAATTGTTTGCTACCAGGAAGCTTGCTTTTTACATTCCCATCAGACAAGCAACATAAAAATATTACAAACAACACCCCAGGGAGCATGGAAATACACATAGCAGTTTGCTTTAAGATTGATCTTGTTGAGTACTCAAGGGTTATACCTAGCATTATGGGAACTGAGTTGAAGGAGTGGCACCTTATTTGTTTGGTAGCACCTTTATGGAAATTTGTTACATGTGAGAAAATTTCATGACAACAAACAGGCGTTCCAAAAGATCCCTGAGGTCCAAAGAGATTGCCAAAGAGATCCCAAAGCACTTTTTAAGGTGTACTGTAGTTTAGTTGGTGATATTTACAAAAAAAGCTGTGAATTGCAAGTGAATTCTAACAAGCAATCAATGCTTAATACATTAAGATTTTAAGACTGTAAACGGATCAAAGTTTAAAAAGATACGTTCCACAAGCCAAAGAATGGAGAGCAGGGAAGAGACGTGTTACTTGTTTTAATGAATGTGCTACTCTGAATAAATTATGAGTTTACAAGATTACTAATAGAGAAATTAATGTGTTAAAGATTAGCTATATAAGGAGCTACACATGATAATAAATGTGACACTAAGTGCACGTGATAGTAGGTGCACTTGATTCAAGGTGTGCACGTGATGTGTATGCAGATGAGCATTCCTACTACAAGACAGGGGGGGGGGGCTCCCTTCTCATTAGTATACCTACTTACAGAGCTCCTCCTTTAAGTCATTCTTATACATACAATTCTTGTCTCTGTGTAGTTACTTTTTGTAAAATTTTTATAAAAGTATTTTCAGTTCTGTTTGGTGTAATTTTGTTTAGTTATTAATTTGTATGTATGAGAATGTAAAGAGTGAACAGAACTGAGCTGAGCTGTTTGGTATGTTCAGTCCTTCTTTGAATTTTTAACATGTACTATATATTTATACACATGAAACTGTTTCTTGCTGATTTTCAATCCTTCTTTGGTGATTCACACACTTCATCAAGAACCTCTTCTAAATATCTCATTAACTTTCCAGCAAGTTCTCTTGTCACCCATCTCTTATTGTAACATGAAACAATAAACATTTTCTCTTTGTGAGTTACAACAGTGTTAAAGAAAGGGGCAGGGTTATTGGGGGAACCTTGTCCAAGTTCCCCAAAATAGATCTCATCAGCATCTATCAACTTTGGCAATGTGGCGTCCAACTCTTGGCCTGGTGAACATTTCCCTAAATTGCTGATGTCAAAATGTGACAACAACCCAGCATCATGCGCTATTGTCCCAAAGTCTGCTACATTACTTTTATCGTAAAGGTATGACATCACGTCAAGGAATAGGCCTTCTTGCTGATTTTGCACACCTTTGCGCACTTGCTGGCCGATTTTTGCAGCTGCATGCCAAAATACTTCTCTGTTAAATTCATATGGCCTTGGGACTTTCATTGATGTCATTCCCATTGATGAAATGAACATCCCTAATGGCTGTGGACTTTTGAACTTTGCTAGCTTTTTCCTTGAATCTATGGGCCAGCTACTTTCAATCTTCTTGGGCAAAGGTTGCCCTGAATATTGCAATAATTTGATAACAGCGAATGATAGACCTGTAACCAGTATAGAATGTACACTGACATCATTATTCTTCCGTTCATGTAAAATCCGTGCCACAAGCTCCTGCTGGAGACAAAACTTGAATATACCCATTCCCTTTTCATCTAAAAATGGACTGCCTTCAGCTGTAACCTTAATTCTGCCATCATGACCCCCAAATGCTCTATACATTGCTTTACGCAGACTGAAAACAGCTTTTACATACCAGGCTGGCTTTTTATCAGCTGTGCTCGCCTGGCCCAGAATATCTTCCTCATAAGATGGTGTCACATCATGGGGTGTTAGGAAAATGTCATCTACTGGAAGCTTGTTAATTATTTTATTCAGGATGGGTAGAAATTGTTTGTAAATAAGGTCATGGCCGCTTATTCCATCAACAAACTGATGATTCATGATAAACAGAATTTCATATTTGTAAGATTTATCTCCAGGGTCATGGCTTTTAGGTTTGGTGCTAGGTTCTTCCTCTTTGCCAACCTCAGCAGGAGCATCACGCTTGCTAGCCTCAAAACTATCATCCTGCTTGTCTGTTTCAATATCCTCTTCTGGCATATTCAGCACCATTCTCCACCTAGTAAAATGAGACAAAATATTCAGACTATGTTTGGAAATTACTAGAACAGGCCACTGTTTCTTATAAAAAGAGTGTACAATGCACCCATGTATAATTGGTTATAATGTGCTTCAAGCAACTGATATTCTGAATTTGGTAACAGAAGTGTGGTTGGCCCTTTGAAAAACTGTCAGGAGATTTTTAATACTCAGTACAATAAGAGATTAATGTGAAATTGAGTTGTAGAAATCAGCCTACTGAGAATTTGGCAAAGATGAAACTTCAATCAATGGGCTGATAGAGGAGGGGCTCTCAGGGGCGTCACCAGCCCAAAAAATCTGGGGTGGACAAAGATGATGGGGGTCTGGGGGCATCAAAAAAATTTTCCTGACCACGCCCTTCAGACTCTCCGAAAACGTGGGAGACGCCCTTTTTCTTATTATGATCTATTTTGATATTTTTGGAAAAGCAATCATCGCAAGCAGCACTTTTCGTAACAGAGGGCATTTTTGCACAACGAAAAAAGAAAAGTACATGATATATCAATTTACGAGGAAGGAAAAGATATGATTTGAAATTGAAATTTAAGACTTTTCTTGAAACTTTCAATAACGAAACTTCAAGAGGAAAACCAGTTATCATAAAAGTTCCATGTCAATATAAATCTACCGCTCCCCCCCCCCTCCCAANTTTCTTGAAACTTTTAAAAACGAAAATTTAAGAGGAAAACCAGTTATCATAAAAAGGTCCATGTCAATAAAAATCTACCGCCCCCCCCCCCCCCTCCCAAAGTTTTTTTTAACGGATTTTGAGAAATTAGAAAATCAAGTTCTGGGAAAACTGGGGTGGACATGTCCATCCCGTGGCGACGCCACTGGGGGCTCTCTCTTAATTAGTTTACGAACTTAGATCGCTTCTCCTTAATCAACCAAATCTTAGATATAATCATGTAAGGTAATTTCTTAATTTATTTTCAGTATAGTTATTTTTAGTTCTTGTTTATTGTTGTAATTCATTTAGTTAGAGATTATTTTTGTTGAACTGTATTTAGGATTAACTGATAGTGAATGAAACTGAAAACTGAGACTGAAACAATCAATACAGTCCATTGCAGTGCAAATAAATATAACAATGTTTGTATTTATGTACAATGTTAAATATAATATTGCAGTGCAGTCTCTTATGTACAAAGTAAGTGGTTTGGTATTTACTGGTGCTTGCTGAATGAAGATTCTAAGGACACTCTCATCCCTAAGTTTGAAGTGATATTTTTGCAATAGTAATGAGCCTAATTGTTTCGAAAGAAGTGTTTCTAGCGGAGAAAAATTAGCCTATGACAGATACCTTGCTCCATCTCCGTAACTTTCTTCCCTTGAAAGAAACGATTCCTCTTCTTCAACCATTTCAACCAAATCATCGAGCTTTCTGCTTCGTCTGACTCTAAGAACGTCTTCAATTTCCACTTCTGTCGGCTGACAATATAACCTTTCATATTCACGACTTCGTCTGCAGTTTTGCCTTACTTCTGACCCGCTCACTACTTTCATTCTCAAAAATGGCTGAAATTGAATCAACATTTTCAAGCTTTCTTCAACGTCTTTTATCTCCAAAATGAAATTCGATCGTAAGACAGCAGAGCAGAAATAGTTGCTCATTTCATAACGACCACACGTGACATCATAAAGCATTTCATGGATGCCTAACTCACGACCATTCGAGTAATCATTTCTCCTCACTTTCTCCGCCATGTTGGTTGTGATTAGCCTGCGTGCAGACTCTACAGTCAGTCAGTGCGGAGGAGGG
>REGL01000047.1:201187-230662 GCA_004194395.1 Aurelia aurita complex sp. Pacific
GGGGTGGCAATTGCCCCCTCCCCCGTGGCCACGCCACTGATCTCGAGAACCATTTTTTTACAGGAGTGGAGGGGACCTTTACTTTTTCTGCACGGTGCTCCTTTCTTCGCCATCTGTATCTTTACTCTCTGACTATATTCATTTCTTTGAACAAGTACACTAACACGGAAGGATTCAAATGTAAAATGAGATGTCCATTATTCAAAATGTAAAACTACTAAAGAAGTCCCTTATTTTTTCAAAGGGGCCCTTTTCCAGTAAAAAAGGGGCCCTTTTTACAAGATTTTGAGGGGGGCCCACCGGCCACGGGCCGGTGGGCCGGTGGGCCAGTCCGCCACTGCATCATCAGATGCGATCATCAGAAACTCCTAAAAAACTGTCAATGGCCAAAAGGCTTTTTTCTTATCGCGGTGCGAAACTGTGGAACAATCTAGAAAGAGAGACAAAATTGGCACCCTCCCTGAAAACCTTCAAAGAACAACTTTAGACGGGGCCAACTTTTATTTTATAAATAGACTTAGTTTTGTATAATATTGTAAATTAGGCATTTAAATTTCTTTAGTTTTAGTGCTTAGGATTTGCGTTTAAACAGGTCAGGTTGAAAAACATATTTATATATGAAACCTTTTTTAACCCGTATAAATATAAAATGAAATGAAGGTGAATCTAAAGTTCTGCCTGGCGGATTTTGTTTATTTAATTCGGAAGCCGAGCAAACGGCATTACAATTCTTGCATATTTAGTGCTCAAATGAAATAATTACTACTCAGCTCCTGCATCAGCTAAACAAAATCCACCTGACAGAACTTTAGATTTACCCTTCCTCTTTCGTTACAGGCACATTTCTTCTAAAAACCACCTTTCGCGTGCACAAGGCAAGAGTTTGCCCTACTAGCTTCGGAGTGCTTCGGGGCAACATTGGCGGCTTTGTTTGTTTCGAATTACCCTGGGTACCAGACTCTCTGAGGCTGGTACCCAGGGTAGTTTCGAATTACCCTGGGTACCTGGGTATTGTTTCACTGTGACCTTTTGCACTTACACAGATATGAATACTGGCTCCTGATTGGTCAATATGGGCACATCAGAACGAGGAGAGGGGCGCACTGTACCAGACTCTCTGTTTTTATGTTAGAGAGGCTGGTACCCAGGGTAGTTTCGAATTAATGGTTGAGAGAATTTCCTTTGTCTGCAGTCGGTAATCGCTTTGAATTGAGGTGTCAATTAAAGCAACTGATGCTATTGTATTACAAAATCTGCCCTTGTTTATGATACGTGCAAAGTATACTGGTCTAAAAACACCCTTCAATTGGGATTTCAGATATCTTGCTAGGTACTTTGGGAGCCCTTTCTTCAAAGGATTTGTTTTTCTTGTCAAAATGTAATCGGTACTTGCGGCATTGGCATGATTTATCACAGCATCTTTATTGTTCTTGTAGGATAATTATTCAATTCTCCATCTCAAGAAGCCTTGCCCATCGCCTGCTCCTATCCAAGTAAACAACTCAGTTTTATCAAGGAGCGTTCATTCTCCAAGGTTGTCACAATCCAATAACAGGCCACTGAGCTACCGCCAAAATGTGAGCTCTTCGGGCAGTGAGATCAAACGAGAGCAGCACGATTCTAGTCTTGATAGTAGTGCTTTCGAAGAGCATTATTATTCTTTTGGAAATGCATCTCCAGCTTATGAAAGGCTGCGAGCGACACCTGAGAGGAAAAGTCGGTTGATTGGTAAGGAATCCGAAAGAGGTGAGTTTCGTTTGAATTTGTTGCCTTTTTTGCGTTGAACGATATTTGATCTTCTGGTTTTCCACCAAGTGACAAATGTCACGCAACACCACAAACATTACGCGAAGAATGTCGAGAGAAATTTATCGCAAGAAAGTAGGATTGATTCCAACTAATTCAGTTTTCCCTACAGGGTATCCCAACAAACTATTGTCCGATTTAATGTGGCTGTTGCAGAGGAGCTGTATGTCCTCCGCTCTGTTCTTGATACAATTGCATAAGGACATGCTTCGACTTAGAATATGAGACCTTGATTAGTCACTCGGCAAGTCAAGAGCATGATGATTAGCCACTCGGCAAGTCAAGAGCATGATTTTGCTCAAACAAGACTTTCTTAGCCTGCGTGCAGACAATACCTAACTAAGGAAAAGGTATAGTCTGCGCGACGCCGCTCAATTTCGTGTATTGTATGCGTCAGCTATTTATTTCAATGGCATTTGAATGACCCTTTCTCCTTGGCGTCAGTTTATTGTCTGCAGTAGGGTAGTTAAAATTCCAGAGTATTGTGTTGCTAATGAAGTTTGCCTAGAGAACAAAGTGAAACCTGAGATTAAATCACATGATGGCCGTTCTCAAATCTTATTGCTTCCTTGTTTCACGGGAAAGTCATTTTATTGGCTGCTACAACAATAAGCTTTCTTTGTTATCACCATTGCGAAATAAATGCTGAAGCACGCACTACACAACAGTGAGCGGCACTGCGCAGACTATACCTTTTCCTTGGGTATAGTCTGCACGCAGGCTAGACTTTCTTTGTTCTCCAAAAATGTCGAATTGGTTTACTCGCAAAAATGATCAGAAATTACAGAGTTTATGCAAGTTTAAGGCTTGCATTTGGAAGCAAAACAAATATCTTATTCAAATCGATGTTGCACACACGCCGTGAACAATGGATAGCCAAAGAAACTATGCTGTGTCTGAGTGTTCTCTTTGTTTTATTTATTGAAAAATTGTTTATATTTGATTTATAAATAATAGGTACTAGGAGAAAAACGGACGCAAAAACAGACAGATTTTTCAGCACACTGAGGCCTTTCAAACTTACGTTTTCTCCTTGTACCTATTATTTAGTATATACTACAGTACCAAGTGATTTATAAACATGGAGCCAACGACGAAGCTCAGCAAATATTTTAGTTTGCAGCGAGCCCCAAAGGAGCTTTGCCAATCACAGTTTTTGGGACTGTTGCCCCAGGGGCGGATCCAGCCCGAAGTTGAAGGGGGGGGCAACTTGCAAAGTGGGCGCCAAATATACGATAGAAACTGAGCGCGCCGGAGGCGCGCGAAAACTTTTTTGGACGCTTTTCAAAGAAAATTCTTTGATTTACTGCTAAATAACGCCTTGATTTATATGTTTCCCCCATATTTAAATCGAAACAGTTGAAAAATTACGCGTTAGAGTCAGGAAGAGGGGCGCTTTTCTCGCCAAAAGAGGGGCGCCAAGCTGAGTTTTCATCGTGAAGGGGGGGGCAATTGCCCCCACTTGCCCCCCTAAATCCGCCACTGTGTTGCCCATTTACTGCTGGTATAATGGGCATTCGCATTTTCCATTGCAGTGGTTGATATCAGTTGCATTTTAAGATGTTTGATTTCATTGCCAATCCCGTTTTTATTAACTGCAGCAATTTTAATTGGTACAGGGTGTCCCAGAAAAATTGTTCTACATTTGATTAAATTTTGAAAAATAACGATAAAATGTACAGGCTCCTGGCTCCTGGTTACATAACCCTGTTCCTAAGATTTTAACTTAATTTTAGACGCCACAATCTTGCGAATCCGCGAAGAATTCACGGAGTTACAAGCTTTCGAAGTTCAAGGTGGTGCGAATGCTGAAGCCAGACGCCCCAAACTGAATTGTTTTCCAAAAAGACGTCCTAAAATCGAGCTAAAAGAAGACTGTCCAATGTTTTACCTCTCGTCGATATCAGCAATTTCAAATTGTACTGAACAGGATTCCTCCAAGCATCCATGACCTTGATTCAATGTTAGAGAAAGCAAGTTTATCGAAAGTGCTTTTTAAATTCCATTTGATTTGCTTTGAATAAACGAAATTTTACTTTTATCAAATATGCAGTTGGGTGTCTGGTTTCAGCTTTCTCACAAACTTGAACTTTGAAAGCTCGTAACTCCGTGGATATTTAGCCGATTTGCTAGCTTCTGGTGTCTAAAATTACTTTAAAATCTCAGCAACATGGTTATCTTACCATGGAGCCCGTTCATATTTCGTTATTTTTGATATTTGATCAAACATCGAAACATTTTTTTTGGGACACCCTGTAGTTTCCCCGCTAGTTCTACTTCCAGCCTCACTGCCTGTGTTTCTGCCAGTANGCCTTTATTTATATGTTTCCCCCATATTTAAATCGAAACAGTTGAAAAATTACGCGTTAGAGTCAGGAAGAGGGGCGCTTTTCTCGCCAAAAGAGGGGCGCCAAGCTGAGTTTTCATCGTGAAGGGGGGGGCAATTGCCCCCACTTGCCCCCCTAAATCCGCCACTGTGTTGCCCATTTACTGCTGGTATAATGGGCATTCGCATTTTCCATTGCAGTGGTTGATATCAGTTGCATTTTAAGATGTTTGATTTCATTGCCAATCCCGTTTTTATTAACTGCAGCAATTTTAATTGGTACAGGGTGTCCCAGAAAAATTGTTCTACATTTGATTAAATTTTGAAAAATAACGATAAAATGTACAGGCTCCTGGCTCCTGGTTACATAACCCTGTTCCTAAGATTTTAACTTAATTTTAGACGCCACAATCTTGCGAATCCGCGAAGAATTCACGGAGTTACAAGCTTTCGAAGTTCAAGGTGGTGCGAATGCTGAAGCCAGACGCCCCAAACTGAATTGTTTTCCAAAAAGACGTCCTAAAATCGAGCTAAAAGAAGACTGTCCAATGTTTTACCTCTCGTCGATATCAGCAATTTCAAATTGTACTGAACAGGATTCCTCCAAGCATCCATGACCTTGATTCAATGTTAGAGAAAGCAAGTTTATCGAAAGTGCTTTTTAAATTCCATTTGATTTGCTTTGAATAAACGAAATTTTACTTTTATCAAATATGCAGTTGGGTGTCTGGTTTCAGCTTTCTCACAAACTTGAACTTTGAAAGCTCGTAACTCCGTGGATATTTAGCCGATTTGCTAGCTTCTGGTGTCTAAAATTACTTTAAAATCTCAGCAACATGGTTATCTTACCATGGAGCCCGTTCATATTTCGTTATTTTTGATATTTGATCAAACATCGAAACATTTTTTTTGGGACACCCTGTAGTTTCCCCGCTAGTTCTACTTCCAGCCTCACTGCCTGTGTTTCTGCCAGTAAAATTTTTCAAGCTGAAATTTTGTTGCGAAATTTTTGAGTTTATTACAATCCTGGCTTCATGTTGCAAACTAGGAGTTCCATACTAAGGTCTGTCTGAAATTAGATGTCATGCGAAAATGTGCGCGAATAGAAATAGTTGAAGTATTTTGGATGATTAATTTTGCGCTATCGCAAATGATATTTGAGACAGAATGTAGCCTGTTTTATCAAGAAGGTGTAAGCCAAGAAGATGCCAGCAAAATTCGAGTCGGGAAGCAAACCGCAAAGCAAACTACTATATGGGCATATTGACAACCAATGGAAACAATAATGCACACTCTTTTCTATTAGTTTACCTTGGTTTTTCTGAGAGGAAAATACTAGAAGATAAAGGATGCTCCAAAAGTCTTAAAAATCCGCATTTCCAGAGACATCTTATTGCTAAATCAGCCTAATTTTCTGTCAAACAGGACGGCCTAGATACAGAGAACGAAGAAACTCGAGGGATGAAAAAGACAACAGAAGGCGAGTGCCTAAGGAAAAATCAGGTAACAAGACGAGGCAACGTAGCAGATCGCGGAGTCCGTCTAAAACCTATGGCAAATATTTGAAGGCCAAGAACAAGGCATCACCTGGAGTCTTTGAAAGCATCACCGGGAATGAAGTTGTAGGTCATTTATCGAATGAAGTATTTGAAGCAAAATCAGAAAGATTCAGAAGCTGTAAACAGTTTGTAGTTCAACTTATTTTATCCACCACTCTCTCGCTCACCATTATTGCATTATTATATGCAATTCTGGTCTATGATCTTTCTTGAATTGACAATCTATGATCCGTCACAGAAAATATCATGAAACTCTGCACATTTTGAGACTTTTGCCACATATGGACCGGGATGAGAAGAACGATATTTTGTTCAACCCTCTCTTGGTCTGGTTTTAACAGTGTAAGATTCTACAGTTTTATGGCTGCACTCACCTTCTATAAGACACTCATGTCCGGGGGCCTGCAAACAGTTTCTTAAATTTTAGGCGAATTTTACAACCAAAAGTTCTCTAAAAGTAGAGTTAATTTGTTTTTATTGAAATATCTCTAAATAATATATCAAAGCAAATAGTAAAAACAATTTCAAATCATTTGTCAATACTGCATTGTATTAAAACATTTTATGTGCTCTAGGAAGAGACGAAGGCGTTTCTTAGCTTTTCAATCCAGGTAGCATTGTCTCTTAATTCTTTAAAAATGGAGCCAACAGTTTCGATGCAATCAGCGATTTCTTCCAAGAAAAGTGAGTGTATATGTTGTTTAGATGTTGTAAATATTCCAATCATTCACGTTTGCTTAGAATTTTCTTATTTTAACGTTTATGGTTTCATTTTCGTTCACTTGTATCTTGTTTTGAAATTGTATTTGGGTTTTAAACATTTTCTTTCAATTTCTTTAGGTATTTCACGTATTATTCCTCATCTAATAAACAGAATAATCAGTTAATTCCTAAAGTTGAATTCACACTTTTAGCCACACGGTGCGGTGCGGTGCGGTGCGGTGCGGTGCGGTGCGGTGCGGTGCGGTGCGGTGCGGTGCGGTGTGGTGCGGTGTGGTGCGGTGCGGTGCAGTGCAGTGCAGTGCGGCAGAAATATAAAGGACTTTTGAACAAGAATGGCTTCCACACATGACAAAATAGCTATTTCTTTCAAATCTAAAATTGCTATTTCTTTCAAATCTAAATCCCTTTGTAGTTCTTTTCCATTGTTGTGACTTGTGATTCGCTACGGCGCGAAACAAGGGCAGGTTTTGTAACACAATAGCATCAGTTGCTTTTGTTGACACCTGAATTCAACGCGATTCGCGATTGCAGACAAAAGAAATTCTCTCAGCAAGTAATTCAAAACAAGCAAAGCCGCAAAAAGTTTCTCTGAAACCCAGGTAGCTGGCGAGCTCGTTGTGCATTCCAGAAATTGTTTTGAAGAGTAAGCATGAGCATATATCAAAAGAAGGAGCATATATCCACACATCTACCCCGGCCATTTTATTTCTTTGGTTCAAAAGCCGATTGGGAGTCGATTCAATTCTCTTATTTTTTGGGTGTAATTAAAACACTCACTGCTCAGCTTCTGAACCAAAGAAATCAATGCCTGAGGTAGATGTGTAGAAATTTCTGGAATGCACAACGAGTGCGCTACCCACCTGGGTTTCAGAAAAATTTTTTGCGACGTTTGTCTTGAATTACTGGTTGAGGGAATTTCCTTCGTTTGTGATCGCTAATCGCTTTTAATTGCGGTGTCAATCAAAAGTAACTGATCCTATTGTCTTACAAATTCTGTCCTTGCTCATCAGAGTGTGGCTGTACATTTTGGTTTCAAGGAAAATGTAAAGTCACATCCTGATGATCGGAGGACAGCCCTCTGAGGAGAAAAAGCCTCAGTGTGCCAAAAATCTGTTTCTTTCTTTGCGTCCACCTCCTTCATACCGGATGAGCCAGAAAAAAGTTCCCACTTTCGAAAATTCGTAGCACCGCAAGTACCTCATAGATTTGAATGATTCAAAGTCTAGTTAAAAGCCAAAATATCAAAGTATTTTCGTAATTTTTCTCGCCTTCTTACGAGCACTGCAAATATAGGCAAATTCAGCTGTGCAAAAATTTTATGTTTTAAATTTGGACTTTTGTGCAGCTTTGTCACATTGGCGAACATCCTTTGAACGCATCTAGGACGGCACTGCAAGTGTGACTTCAACTTTGCAACAACGGTGCGTAGAAATCATTGGCATAATTTCATTGTTATTTATCGTGATTTTTTCTGGAAGAAAGATTTAATAGAAACACATAGCTAGTGGTAAATGTGGCTTATTATCTGTCCTCAGTTGGTGCATATCACGGACTAATCATTTCCTATATTATAATCGCTTTTAGCGAAAGCGTTTGATTTTCAAGAGAAACGGCTGAAAGCTTAAAAGTACTATTTCATATGGAAAGAAATCCCTTACAATACAACTTTTTGCTAACGGAGTTACGTACTCCTCACCTCAGATGTTTACGCTATTACGGTGAACATCACAAATGGAAAATTGAATAGCCGCAAAATGGCCTAGAATCGTTGAGTTTTAGTTGCAAAATATGCAGGTCATGCAAAACTTTGATTCATGAAAGATATACTTGGGAGATTTTGGTCATTTTGACTTCTTGTCCGAAAGGCGTAGATTTTTACTGATCGCTTCAGTCATTTGGCGATTTAGCTGCTCTTTCAAAAAATACAACCCATATCTAAGGATTTGGTACGAAAAACAAACCCATATAGACGGCATTTCTTGCTGAAAAAGTAACCTATTTTGGCAGTGCATCCAATATTTTGAATAATGAAGTACCCCTGGGGGTTCCTACTGGTTTCTTGATATTTCTTCCATTTTGCTGCTGATTTTCTATGTATTCTCTTGAGGACAAAAAATTACTAAGAAATTGATTTGTTGGTTCGAATCATATGTTCGAATTCACAAAATCCTATTGCCACTCCCCAGAGCTTCACAAAATCATTTTGGCGCGAAATTCTATTTTCGAACTACTGACGTGATGCGATGGCGTCTTCGTAACCATGGCATTTGCTCTCATCAGCAAAGCCGAAGTTTACAGCCGTTGAAACTCAAGAAAAATGTTTTTATTTTGAAGATTTTTTATACTTTTTGGAAAAAAGGTGAGATATGATTTACTCTCTGATATTACATATGTGTAGCTTAGCGTACTAATTAGCTAATTGCATTATCATGCAAAAAATATAAGCTTCAATGATGTGTTTCTCGTTGCGACGTCGAAAGTTCAGCCTGTTAGAGTTTAAGGCCATGCCCTTACAAGACTTCGCTTCTTCTGTTTGTATTCGCCTTTCATAGTTTCTAGTATTGGTCTGGAATGACTTCGCTAGCTTCTTCAATTAGGTCAATTAGATCTTTCTTAAAATTAATGATGCAGCGAAATGTTATAACACGATAGATTTTGTTGATTTTTAAATGTGATTTTGGTTGTGATAGATAGAGCGAAGCCGAATTTTCCTGGGCCGGTGTACTAAATCATAATACGGGCTACACTGGCGAGTGAGAGAGAGAGAGAGAGTTCATGCTCAACTAGACCTCCTTTTAAACGTTATGCTGTACGGGGAAGAGAACAGTGGCATGTACACTTTGGTTAAATGGGGTCAACATTCTAGAACTGACATGTTTAAAATCATTTCTTTCCCAAGCAGAAAAATGTCAGCCACAGCCAGAGATACCGCCAAAGGTAAAGGCGGCAAGAGGAAGTCTGCGCAAGTGCCTGCCCATCCAGTCACTACAGAGTCTGTGAAAGAGAAAAAGGTGATTGGAACTTTTTTCGTGAATTTAATGATATGCAAACTTTAAGAAAGAAAGATACTTTTAACTTTTCTTTTGGTGAGGTTTTGACGCAAAACTTTGAGTCCCCGTTTATGACGTAACAGCAGCGGTGAAAGCACGACGCCATCTTGTTTTGGAGTAAATCTTCATAAAAATTTCTTCAGGTTTAGGATAAAATCTTGTAAAGGTTGCATAAAACCGCTCTTTTATTTTCCCTTGCGATATTTTATCGGTGTTTCACGGATTGTTTTGCGATATTTTGAGTTTGGGAAGGGATAGGTAACGATAGTCGGGCCTAACTCAATGAAATAATTGCATGAATTGAAAGCAAACAAACGAAACCGTAAATTAAGTCCAAGAAAGCTGTGAGAAACGTGCCTTTGCTTGCGACGTTAATTTTGTAAATAGCGCCACAAACTCCATCAGTTTGTGAGTTGTTTGTCGCTTCTTTGAAGTCAGCCTTCCTTTCCGACGTTCGGCTATCTTTCTGCTAAAGTTTTGGAATGATCTGAATGGCTTTCAAACTTTTAGAAATTGAATTATTTCGATAAATAAAGTGAGAAACTCAAGATCCCAGTAGTGCTACGCAGCATAAGTTCCAAATCTTTAACTCGGCATAAAAAGGTGGGTGTAAAATTCTATGGCCTATTTCTTCTGAATGAATGGCTTAATAAAAGAAACTTGAGATACCTATCTATAATTCTACCGTTGGACTTATCAGAAGTTTTGAAAATTTTATGAAATTACATCGTATCTTACATTTCAACTCATTTGAAGATGTGACGTCATCAAATTTCTAAATCATAAACCAGAAGAGTGATAGACTTTTGCTTGATACAATATTGTAGACATCCATAAACGAAATTATTTTATGTTCCGCCAAACAGTTTAGAAACTTACGATAGTTTTAAGTTTTTTGAAAATTTTTCTTGAATTCTTGAAAAAGAAGAAAAACACTCTTATTCTGAAAATATTGAAGATTTCAGACAAGTCCAAAGGTAGGGTTATAGAGGAATAGCTAAAGTTTCTTTGAATACACCCAGTTCAAAGAAATAGGTCATTGAATTTTACACCAGCCTTTTTAAAGATTTGGAACCTATGCTGTGTTACGCTATGTTTTGTAATACCTTCATTTACACGAAGTCTGATGTTCGATCACGAATTGATAAAGTCACGTGAGATGGCTGTTGGGCCTCTAAGAGACAGCATAGGTTCCAAATCTTTAAAAAGGCTGATGTAAAATTGAGTGACCTATTTCTTTGAACTGAATGACTTCAAAGCAACTTTAGCTAATTCTCTATAATTCTACCGTTGGAATTTTCTGAAATCTTCAATATTTTCAGAATTAGAGTGTTTTTCTTCTCTTTCAAGAATTCAAGAAACAATTTCAAAAAAACTTAAAACCATCGTAATTTCTAAACTGTTTGACGTATAACATGAAATAATTTCGAAGAAAACTATCGTTTATGAATGCCCACAATATGGTATCAAGTAAAAGTCTGTCACTCATGTGGTTTATGATTTTGAAATTTGATGACGTCACATCCTCAAATGAGTTGAAATGTAAGATACGCTGTAATTTCCAAAAATATTCAAAATTTCTGAAAAGTCCAACGGTAGAATTCTACATTAGTGTTCAAAGTTTCTTTCAAGCCATTCAATCAGAAGAAATTGGTCATTGAATTTTACACCCACCATTTTACGCCGAAATAAAGATTTGGAGCCTATGCTCTAAGAGACTACTTCGCTACACATAGATTAATTGTTACAGACATTTTGTTTGTTTACAGCAAAGAGAGAAGCTCACAAAAGATGCAAGAAAAGCACGTATAACCGCTGAGCATAGACATTTGATGTCAATTGTTGCATTCAGAATTAACGTCGAGCAAAACGTTGTTGAAGAATCTGTCGTCGATTGCGAATATGTAAGACAATTTTCAAAAATTGTTAGTTGTTGCCAGGTTATTCCATTTCTTCTATGGGGAGATACAGAGTGTCCCAACAAAAATGTGCGCCGCGCCATTTGAAATGGTTGCTGCGGAGCTTTCCCTTTTGACATTTTTCAATAGAAGAGGCTTCAACTTAGAGTTTAGAGTTAGTAATATGCATTCATCTGATACAAGTAGTTGCCGATTTATGAAGCAAGAAAGTTAAAATTATCGGTTTCCTCAAAACCAGAGAACTTGATATTCTCCATTGATGTCAAAATTAAAGAAATTGTGTGAAAAACGTACTTAGCCAGATTTTCTGATTTTCGTGTAAGTGAATCAGGTAGGCCTAGTCATACATATCAGGTCTTGTGGTAGCCAAGAAGAAGAAACATATCTAGAGTTGCCAGAAATGGTGATGTGCAAGCAACACAGGTGCAACAGGGCAGGGCATGCATCCAGGATATTTTGCCAGGGCTGGAAAAGTATTGTACTCTCTGGGACCATTGATAAGCAAGTGAAAATCCACACACTTTCTTCTTCGCAATCTCTGCATTTCTGTCACTAACTGCTAACCTTATTTGCTGCGTGTCCATGAAACAAATACTTTTATCGCTAAATATAAAGTAAATTAAAGACACCAAGCTCTTTCACAAAGTTTTCATTTGATAAAAGTGATAATGTTTAGGTTACCAATCACTGTAAATTATTTGAATATGCGACATAAACTGATTGCACGTTCATTTGAACTGACAGAGGAAATATTATAAACTGCTATTTTGCCACTAAAAACTGAATGTTATAAAATGATTGAATCCTATTCCACATTTAATTTTTTCTTTCAATTTCCTTGTCACACCCTTTCATCTGCTTTCTGCAATTTTTGAAAACTTTCTGGGACCATTGGTGCTGTGGTCCGCTTTTTTTCCACCCCGTTATTTTGCTTCTCAAAAGTCAATAATAAGGAACTTTTACCTTGTATATTCTCTTCACAGGGTTGTGATCTAATGGAAGAATTCACTATGGAAAATGGCAGGAGAACGTTGATCTTTTTCTACCAAGTTTGCAATAACATTGGCAGCAGTAAGAATAGTCTTCACATTTTTGAGTTCATGCATAAACGTTTTAATATGGTTTGAAATCTATAAGATATGCAGGTGCAAAATCTTGGAACAGCATTTCGCATTTATAAACAAGCTTCAACAGTAATGAGTTTCCGGCATCAACTTAAAGGAATTGAGTCCATATAAATAGCTGAGCGTTAACGTTATCCTGAATTTTGCTGACAAACTGCTGACGGTCTTTTGTTATGGCACAATAGTGCTAAAGTCATTAGCAGTGGAGACCAAAGGCTTCTTAATCCTTGCATTATCCTCGGGAATTTCTTTGGTTTCATTTCAATAACGATTAAATCACAACTTTTGTTTGATGATTGAAAAGAAGTTGATATTGGTCATGAACACGCTATTTATGTGGACTCAGTGCCTTTAAGCTCCATTTCTTCGCCAACAACTACCAGTCCTAGAACCTAAAACAACCAGCCAATATTAGCAGTCATACTAAAAATTTGAAATTTTTGACTTAATGGAATCTTTATTATCTACCAATCAAACTCCAAAATTTTGTTTTTAACCAAGGGGTGCTCTCTCCTCGATTAGTTTACCTATTGAGAGAGCTCCTCCTTTAAGAAATTCCCTGCATGCAAATCCATTGTTAAGTTGTTATTTTGTTAGTTGTATTTCTTTGTTGTGAATTGTTGTGATAGTGTATTGTAATTTATTGTTTATTTATTTGTATGTAGTGGAATTTTAAAATGAAATGAACTGAACTGAACTGAATGAATTTTGGAGCGAAAATATCTGACCATATTATCCAGCGCAGACGTCAAATCTTTTTAAACGATCGGAAAGTGGTTTTGAATCTTGTCAAAAGCCTTGTCAAACCATTATTTTATAGTAATGTTTTAAGTCTCTATTGAGTCAAAGAGCACAGGGCTCCAAGGGCTCCAAGTGATAAGTCTAACAAAGGCCAATCTCAACTGGACGATTTTATAGATGATCATCATAAAAATTCGCGATGACACATGCGCAGTAGAACATTTCTGATCGCCGCATCGAAAAATTCGCTTGACGATAAGTAGAAATGTGTAGATCTACTTTTCGTTTGATGATTACGTTCATTGAGTTTTTTGACCAATGGAATCGCAGGATTTTTCCAGCCTCGCTCAAATTTTGGAACGTCTATTCTTAACAAAAGCAAAACTAGCAGAATTTGAGGTGATGAAAACAGCTTTTTCCCTTCGAATTTTTAGGACAATCATCGGAAATATCGTCCAGTGGAGATTGACTACCTAGCATCCAAAGGCAGTTTGAGGATGCTAAGAAGCTAAGCTTATCGAAGCAGCGTGCTGGTCCTTGCTCTCGATGTGACCACACGTCATGATTCCTTTAGCCTCTAATTACTCTTCACTCTACGTAGCAGGTTCGGCAGGGCGAGAACTCGAACTACCAACCTTCAGATTGGTAGTCAAGCTTGCTACCACTGCCATCCCCGCGGAGACTTTGAATTTGATAATGTGTGCATCTTCTTTTCTCTTCACAGTGACAGATTTAAAACCTCGCACACTCGCATCCCTGATGAAAGATGGACAACAATACCAACTCATTGTAACAGACTGTCTTGCAGAGAAAATGACCGGGATGCTAATGTATTTTACTAGAGCTGATCTCAAGCAAGTGAGCATGAGAAGTATGTCGGAGGTATGGCTAAATCTTTCTTTCAATTCATTTCAGATGTAGCAATTTTCGAAGTATCGTTTGGAAGTGTTATGATTTTTTTGTATGAACTTTGCGAGAGAATCCAAAAGTATGCCTTTTTGGTATTTTATACAGGTGTCGGAATCGAGCGATATTTATATAAAGTTTGCTTTTGTAGAGATTTGACGAATTCTTCAACGAAGCGTTTTCGGTTTGATCAGTTGAACTTTAACCCACTTGCATTCCTGTGCTTGACATTGAATTCGACTCCTTCGTATCCCTCTGTTCAACCTGGTTGGTTCCAAACTGCACGCCACACTTCATTAAAACCTTTCCTCTGTGAAGGGAGGGGCACGAGCACACAGGAATACAAGGGAGTGAAATTCAACTAGCCAAATACGTTTTGTTTAGTTTGTAAGTATCCTGTAAGCATTTAGCCTATAGTTCTTTATAACTGCGGTGTTTACAGTGATTATTATTATTATTAATGTTAGTATTATTACTAACCAAATAGACCAGGCTTTAGGCCATGCTCAGTTTCAAGACATAGAGAGACGAAAGTGGCAAGACAGCAATGAATAGCAACAAGATGAATATAGGTGTCCTGACATCCATGGTTTGAAGGAAAGTTTGGCAGTCTTCTTAATTTTGTTCTTATTTCGCCCTCAGACCGTCTGCTTTGGCACTATTGACTGCAGTGGAGAAGTATCCATATTTCAAGCGCTGTCAAAAGCTTTATCAGATGTTTACGTACCTGCTTTGGATACGCAAAAAGACTGGGGAGAGATGAGCAAGAATCCCCAAGGCATAGCTGCAAAGGATGATTTCCTCAAATTTGTTGATGGATTCGTTAGCTATCTTGATTGTAAGTTATTTCAAAAATTATTTCTTCTGAAAATTTTGCTACACATTAATTGCACCTGATGAGAGAAAAAAATGTTGAAACATTTGCAAGTCTGTGTTAATGGGGCTCCGTCGCCAAACCTTGAAAAAATCTGACAACACCGCACGTGGCCATTGTTTGGTTGCTTCACCCAAGCCGCCAATAAATGCTCGTTAATAGTCCACTTATATCCAAGCAATCGCAAGAGATATGAATGTTTGGATTTTTCCTCTGTGAAGTACAAAGAACTATCTTCAAAATGATGCTTTCATTTTCGAAAAATCAAGTAAACGTGTGTGTTATCGCCCATCAAAAACTTCAAAATCACCGTTTCGATCGAAATTTGGAGACGGAGCCCCTTTAAAAGTGTTTGTTTTAGAATTGTGCAAAGCAAGCTTAAAATTCTGGACAAAATTTTCCAATATTTAACCAAGTCACTTGTGTTTTCTTTGAATATTGTGTCGTTTCCAATTTTCTGTTCCTCAAGTAAAATTGAAGGAATAATCACTTGTTGAAGATTTCATGCTCTTACTTTCCATTTAAAACTTTATTCTAGTTGCACACAGTGGTGCCACTGATCGTGTCTCACTAAAGACATGTGAAGTGATTCATGTTGAGGACTATGACAAACCATCAGATTACTTACTGGTTGCTAACAATACAGAATTGATGGCTGGAGTCGAAGATCTTGTTCATACATGGAGCAAACAGATAGAACAGGTATGTGTCACATGATTAATCACGTGATTAAATTTCAACTTACTTTCCCGCTCTTTTTTTGCTTACGTTCGGAATGGGCCTAGCCGAGTTGCCAAAGCTATGAGCTCAGCAGAAAACTGCCGAGGACTACCTTTCCTGCCTTAAAGACACTTGTTGTGGCTCAATTGAACGGTAGAAGATTTGAATACGGTTTCTAGGTTGGCTGCTGGTGGGTTTTTTTGTTTCTGTTGCATCTTGTTCATTGCCAGCTTTGCTGCGGTTTCAGTTCCACGAAACTTGTAACTTTGGACTCTCCTATCCGTGTACACCTTGAAACAGTTCTTGTTACAAAACAGGAAGATGCAAAGGTAGTACGAAAGGTTCAAATAAACTTTAAAGCTTTAAAAGAGGGAGACTTTCTATGACTTGATCGGGGGTTCCATCCCCGTTTCGGAATTGAGAATTCTTTATGAATTCTAAGATTGGCAGTGCTAGGTGAAATATTAGTACAATTGCAATGAACAACACTGTAGCCTTTCGTCTATCAATTGATTCCCATCCATAATTTGAAACAAGTAGACTTTTTAGGTGCACATTGTATTGAAAACTGTATCAATGACAACTGTATCGTAAATCCTCGAATAAACCAGCACCGTGGAGACATTTTTCAAAAGTTATTTTCAGATTTCGGATTCGGGCTTAGTCAAGGCAGTGCCTATTCGAAGGGGGGGGGGGCTTATTCTAATGTGTCTGGTTATTCGAGGATTTACTGATATATTCTTCTCTCAACGAAAGGTCCTTGTCGAGAGTGAACAAATGCGAAAGGAGGCCGATGATGCAGGACCTATGGCAGAGCTACAACATTGGAGACAGAGAATGGCTAAATTCAATTCTCTTCTTGAACAACTCAAGACGAAACAATGCCGGACTATCATTGGAATTCTTGTAGTGGCAAAGTCAAAAGTTTTGAAGGTACATTTTGAAACATTCGCTTTTTAATTTACAAGGTAAACTTAATGCAATAAAGTCTTGGCTCGGTAGGCGAGGCACTTTTATCTTATGTTCATATGAAGACATTCCCGCCCGCGTACCGAGGCAGAAATTGGACGCGTACAAAAATTGATGACTGAAATATACATGTAATTGAAGAATATGAAACCATCAATTGGAAATTTCGCAAGGAGTAATATGTAGCCTGTGACCTTAGGAACAAATGCAAACTTCTAGAGGCAAAGACAAAACGGCTTATGGAGCAGAATCTTTATCTATCAGGGGCAGTTTTTCCTTGGAATGCCCATGATAAACTAGTATAAAACAAGAACCAACAACCGCACGTTTTAAAAACAAATTAGAAAATTGGGCCGGAGAACATTGCATCTGCAGAATACGCTGATAATGAAACAGGATATGGCACTACTTTGTATTTAGATTTACAATTTTTGTATTAAAATAGGATGGTCTAAATTAGTATTAAAAAAAAACCAACGCTGAATCATGAGTATGTGATATATGTTATGATATGATAAACTTGGACACAGGCCTATTGTCTAAATAAGCAACGCAAAAGCAGTGGGACTTTTCTGTGGCCAGGGTGGAATATTCATTTGAGGAATTTACATCGTTTTGTTAAGGAATGGAGAGTATTGGATAATAGAATCACGGATGCAGCCAATGAAGCCAAAGACAATGTGAAATATCTGTATACACTGGAGAAGATCTGTGATCCATTATATCAGGGTGATCCGGTAAGAGTGAATTTGATTTAATTACGATACTCTACTACGTGTGGGTCTTTAATGAGGTGACCCAATGAAATTTCAGTATGTTACCGTTCTTGAAAGGCAATGTGTCCATGTAAGTGGCATGCTTCGAGGGGGATATTTCGCAAACATGTGATATTTTCCTATGTATTCATGTGACTCATGTGATCAGCTTTTGTGCGAATACGAGGTTGAGTATTGGATGACTTCCCACGCAGTCTAAAGTCCAATGTTTTTCAAGTGATCTCTTTAATGCATGTCAGCATTTTGTCAGCAGTTTCAACGAGTGTACATGCAACTGATATTTATATGGACACACTGCCTTTGAATTGTCTGTTTGTCTAGTGTACTTCAGCGAGAAAATGTATTCGACAGAGCATTGTTATTATAGTCTTTGAGACGAGAGACGATGAAATTGCGGTTTGAATAACCTTATCTTGAGCAGTAGTATTTATAAATAGCATTTTTAATTTGTGACTTTTGCACAGTAAATTCTTATAGTTCAGCGGAAGTCCCTTTTGCAAAAACGGCTGAAAATTTATTTTTTGTGTGCTGGAAGACGGGAAATAAGCTATGGGTAGAAAGATCAATATTTCAGACAAAAAGTAGAAAATCTTTCATTGTATCTCGTTTGATACTGTGCAGTAATTTCTGCGATGAAAAACCAAAACAGATCAGAAAATTAGTCCAGTTCTTTTGTCTTTAGAATTATGAATTCTAGTTTGAGCGGTGAAGGGGGCAATAGTTAAGGTGATAGTAGTAATAAGCAGGACAAAAGTCGCAAGTCTGATTGCAATCAGGGAGAGTTGAAACGCTGCAGGAGCCATTGAAAATATTTCTTGTTTTGATGACTATTCAGTTCGGAATTGATCTTTCTCTTTACAGGTGAGCATGGTTGGTAGTATACCCAAACTGATAAATGGAATTCAGATGATTCATAATGTATCACAATATTACAACACATCACAAAGGATGACTTCACTTTTTATCAAGGTAAGTAAGTTCTTAAAGCTTTTGGTTTTGCATCTAGCGTTGTACTAAACGCGGTGGCACGGAGTGGAAGAATCTCTCATTTTTACTACAGGGTGTCCGAAAAGCTTGTGGCCCGTATTTGCGCCTATTGTGGAGGAGCCATATATAATAATAACTAGCAATAGTAAAAATTGAGTGCCCCCCACTGTGCAAATAGATATTGAGTAAAGCTGAAGTAGTTTTCTATCTATACATGCCCCTTGAGGGGCCCGTGTGGAGAGTGTGGCACTTGCACACCGGAGGAGATTTGAATAGGCTATTCAAAATAAACAATAGAGAATAAAAGAAATTTCTCCTTGCATACCACCGGAGATCTCGTCGAAAAGTGCCATACTCTGCTGACTGGTTTGGTTGAGGGGCAAATGAGTTATTCTTCGCTACAGTAAAGCCCCGCATTTACGAAGCCATTCTTTCACACCTTAGGTTGAAAGGTTTGTTATATCTATGATACTTTTCATTTTTTTTAGGCTGAAAGTTTTCTAAAGTTTCTAATTTCTTTTCTGGAAAGTCCTGGCAAAATAGGTTACAACAGAAAAGGGTTATTTATAGATAGATTAGCCATATGTGTATGTTATCAATGATTGTCAAGAACATCAATTAAAATTTGGGTAAAAATCTGATTTCTTATGAGCCCTGCATACTCCCCAGACCATCAGACCAGGACATAGTGTGGATCAAAATACAACAAATTTCATTTTGGGTATGAGCCTTAAGAGTTTCTTATAAATAGTGGGGCTAATTAGGCAGTTTCTTAAATGTGGCTCTTACTGTATGCGTTATTCTTTCATAGGTGACAAATCAGATGTCACGCTGTGATATGTGACCGCGTTTCGCTTACACGTGCAACGCTGTTAAAGCACTTTGATCCTGGGAGTTGATTCCATAAGGAAACTATCATATGCAAAACAACAAGGCTCCGAGCTATATTTTAGGGTTGTTTCAGAGAATAACCCAATTGCAGCCTTGCATGGTTGTCACATGATACATCATATCACTGTGTGACCATGCATCGTTGTGCCGTAATATTGCCGTACTTTCTGTCTACAAAAATAAATTGCAAGAACGTGAAACAATTCGCATCATAACAGGAAAATACAGTAGTGTGACCGCAGCCACTGTCTTTTATAAAGGGTTTGAGAGATGCAGCCATTCAAATGTTTACGCTTTTTTCAGGCTCACTCGGTCTACCTGGTCACTGCGAAAGCTTCCCGAGCTATCGGCTTCTTGAAATACGCCAAAAAGTATCTTCCTGCTAGAGTTGTGAAGACTCTCTATAGCAGCATTGTGGAGTCTCATTTCCAATACTGTTGTTCTGTTTGGGGTTGCTGCAATTCCACCGACATCTTACAATTGCAGAGACTTCAAAACAGAGCAGCTCGTGTTGTGACCAATAGTCAGTTCGATGCTCCAAGTAAACCCTTGATACAAAGTTTAGGTTGGCACACGATCAAGGAGCTGATAGATAGACAGACGAAACTAATGGTTTTAAATGCATCAACGACCTTGCTCCTACCTATCTTTGCAATCTTTTCACCAAAAAAGCTGATTGCACCGAGCGTAGCCTACGAAATACAAACACTGACTTAAGGCTGCCTTTGAAAAGTTCCGCTAATGGACAAAAATGCTTTTCATTCAAGGGTGCAAAAAGCTGGAACAGCCTTTCAACTGAGGTTAAACAGGCATCTTCGGTCAATGCCTTCAAGAGCCATATTTAGCGTAGACTGCTGTGTAGATAATATATTTTAGATACCCTGTAAATTGATTTCAACACTGATCATTATTTCTAACATTGTTTTTAATAGATTAATTAGACTTTGACATATTGTAAATAGGTTTTCTCTTTCCTTTGTATTATATTATTATTATTGTATTGTATCGTTAGATGGAGGGCCCCTTGAAAAACAGCACTTGCTGAAGGGCTACCCTCCCTAAATATGTGAAATCAATCAATCAATCAATCAATCAATCAATCAATCAATCAATCAATCAATCAATCAATCAATCAACCAACATCCACTCATATCCAGGGATTAAGTAGTCTGCGTTATTCTTTCATAGGTGACAAATCAGATGGTGACAGCCAGTCGCAATTACATCACTGAGGATGGAAAATACCGCGTATGGGACCAACCAAGGGCTGCACTCATTGTCAAACTGAAAGAATGCATTCGTTTGAATCAAGAATATCAGGCAAGCTACCAAAGAACGAAGAAAAGGAATGCAGAACAAGCGAACAGAAGGCCGTTTGAATTCTCTGAGATGTATATCTTTGGAAAATTCGATACATTCTGCCGAAGACTAAACATGGTATGAAAGCTTTCATTATCCGATACACTTTTCTCGTTTCTCTGTTTTTTGAATGGTGTGTAAGTTTTGCTACCGAAGCTTTTTTCTCGCTTCTTAGTTTATCAAAGTCTGACCTGAGAACCTCTTTAATTGGATATTTTTGATGCTTTTCGTGACATAAAAGAACGAGAATTGCAGTGTGTGTCTCATAATTCTGTCAAACGAACAATACTTCAGATACAACACTTGGCATAAACAATTGTTTGCCAAATTTTTCGTCGTACATTCGCCTGTAGTCATGTCTGTCGGCTAATAGACCTTTCGACGTTCGGCAAAAAGGGATTGGAGAGAGCGGCCAATTCTGGTTAAGTTTTGTGAAGGGAAACGACATCACTACCCCTGTTCTTACTAGAAAACAGGTAGCTGAGGCATACAACCAACTCAATGACCTTTTTGAAGAGTTAATCATCGAGGGAGCTTTGTCAGAACTGGTTCAGTTTCTTTTCAAGCAAGGTTTTTAAATGCCCTTGCCTGAAATTAGGTTTCTGATTTGAGCTGTAATGTCACGAGTCACTAGTTTAAGCTGCAGAATCGAGCAGCTAGAATTGTTACAAGAAGTAATTTTGATTCATCTGCTAAGCCATTGATACACAATCTAAAATGGCCAACTATAAGTGATATTACTAAGAGTGAAACTGCCACAATTATATACCGGGTGTCCCAAAATGATGTATTATTGTTTGATTGCTTACATGTCCATAACCAATGAACCGATTTTCAAACACTTTGTTTTATTTGATTGCCTAAAGGCTAAATTGTATCTTAAGATGTTGGTTGTGGTTTTACTAGTTTTAGAAAATCGGTTCATCGGTTATGGACATATAAGCAATCAAACGATAATACATCATTTTGGGACACCCGGTACAAATCGCTAAATGGTCTTGCTCCAGAATATCTTTCAAGATTGTTCGTCAAAAATTCTACTCGAAATATCAGGCAATTGCGAAACACGGAAACTGATCTTTTGTTACCTTCAAGGAAAACCAGCAATGGGCAAAAAGGTATATCTTTTCGTGGATATAAATTATGGAACCAGCTTGACAATGACGTAAAACAGGCACCCTCCCTTGCCACTTTTAAAAGAAGATTGAAAGATAATTCGTAAATAATTAGTTTTAATAAATTTTTTTGGGTATTCAGTTTTTCATATTATCTATTTAATTGTTTGCCACGGCCCCCTGAAAAGCAGTTCTTTAGGACTGATGGGGCTACCGTGCCTAAAAAAGTAAAAATAGAAATAGAAAATAGAAAGCAAAAGTGCTATCAGGTATCAATAACTGAAGCGAATAATGTGGGCCATTTTATCGTAAACTATCCTTTGCCTATGATTATATCGTTTGTCAAAGTTCTTGAGCTAATTTATTACGAATTCCTAAGGGTTTGTTATATTCAAAACATATGTCTCGGTGTTCCTCATTGAGCTGGATGATTATTGAAAGTATAAAAGTAATGTCAGATTGAGGATATAGAACGAATACAAGGATTCACATGGTAAGTCTAGAGATTTATAGCTCTATCAAAATTTGGCATGTATCAAGTTTGCTTTTGTTTGCTTCTAGATCGTCGACGTGCTTACTCTAGTGGATGCCTATGATGTTTTAAGCCTGTCAAACATCGAGGGAATTGAAGCCATTGCACAGAAATTCTCTACAATCTACAAAACGATCAAAAAGAAGCCATATGATGTTTTGGATCATCGCAAAATTGAATTCAATTATGATTATGAAGATTTTAGAAGACAGCTCACCGAACTTGAGGTTTGTAAAATGTCATCTATACCGGGCGAGCAGGACAAGGTTTCCGTTTTCGAAAATTCATAGAACAAGGACAGATTTTGTAAGACAATAGCATGAGTTGCTTTTGCTGACACCTGAATTCATAGCGATTTGCGTTCGCAGACAAAGGAAATTCCCTCCACCAGTAATTCAAAACAAACAAAGCCGCAAAAGTTTCTTTGAAACCCAGGTAGTTAGCTCGCTTGTTGTGCATTCCAGGAGTTGTTTTTAAGAGCATACATGAGCATAGATCAAAAGAAGAGGATATATCTCCAAATCTACCTCGGGCATTTTATTTATTTGGTTCAAAAGCCGATTTGGAGGCGATTCAATTCTATCGTATTTTGGATCTAATTAAAACACTTACTGCTCAGCTCCTGAACCAAAGAAATAAAATGCCCGAGGTAGATGTGTAGATATTAAAGAGTTACATGAAATGAGAAAATAGAATGCGCCCTCGATATTTCAACTACGGGGTGAAGCTTTATTTACCATTACATGGGCAAGTGTCTTCCAAAAGAATGATGCTTAACACGCTAAATAGGCGAGCTGAAATTCACCCCAGATGATTTTTCCATGTAAAAATATGTTCGTTGCGTGTGGTACTATGTAATTGAACAGTAATATAATATGTAAATGATGTAAGTACCAAAAATAGCTTAGATGTTTAAAACACGACGTTTCGAGCATATACCCGTTATCAAGTGACTCGAAATCAATCGAGCCGAGCAAAGAGAAGAGAAGATTCGACAAATAGGAAGGAATGCCAGATGCGACGTGACGTAGCGTAAATAGGGAATGGGGAATAGGAGGAATGCGAGAAAAGAGTAAGGANGTGTCTTCCAAAAGAATGATGCTTAACACGCTAAATAGGCGAGCTGAAATTCACCCCAGATGATTTTTCCATGTAAAAATATGTTCGTTGCGTGTGGTACTATGTAATTGAACAGTAATATAATATGTAAATGATGTAAGTACCAAAAATAGCTTAGATGTTTAAAACACGACGTTTCGAGCATATACCCGTTATCAAGTGACTCGAAATCAATCGAGCCGAGCAAAGAGAAGAGAAGATTCGACAAATAGGAAGGAATGCCAGATGCGACGTGACGTAGCGTAAATAGGGAATGGGGAATAGGAGGAATGCGAGAAAAGAGTAAGGAAGGACCTATTGCAGATAAGTAAATTGCTTATTTAGTCCATTAGGATAAAGAGTTTTTAAGTTAAAAATTAAGCGTTTTTAACTTAAAAACACTTTTTTGTGTGATTTTTCCATATGTTGGTAAACTGATATGTGCAAGCATTTGACCGTAGAGGAGGGGTGAAAATTCACCGCGGTTAACTGCGCTGTAATTTCAGCCTGGACTGACAGCTCACTTGTAAACAGGCCTTTACTGTCTGACGATAAAGCGGAGGATGAGGCAAGCGACGACAATCATTATCAACTTCATTTTATCGACATTTTATGTTGTTATAAATACAATTTGAAAATTCCAGGAGACTTAAACATAGTGGATATAAACGGTTGACATAAACGGTTGAAAAAAGACCTTTACAGTCTTTTTTATTTTACAGGCACAGATTCAGAATTTCATGGATGTGGTATTTTCACGTAAGATGCCAACAATACAAGCATTGCAGCTCCTTAAAAGGTGCGTTGCTATTCATTTTCATTTTATTTAATCATATTTAGCCACGACATCCATTCAGTTGCAAAACAAAAGAAGAGTAAAGTACGATTACTATCCTCTGTGCAAAATTGGCATTAGCTATGTTGTGCTTAGCCTAAACACATTCGATGATTTGACACGCAGAGACAAGCAGGGCCACACAGAGAGGACGAGTGGTACAGCCCTTTTAAGGGGGGGGGGGGTAATATTCATCGTATTTTAACGTTGTCAATGGAATCTTGATATTTTGACTTTTAGATTCGAATCATTGAAAATCAAGTCAATGTCGCAGACTATTGAAGAAAAATATGAGAGGCTGTTTCATCTTTTTGGAAAAGAGATAGACATCATTGGCAAGGTAATTTATGTTAGAGGGTCTGGTACCCAGGGTATTCATTTTTGTGTCTTTCATGTTTTTGCCCTGAATGGCCTTACCGTAAAAGCTCTGTTAGGCCCTCGGGAGGCTTATTTATTTTCGGAAACTCCAGAAGGGGCCTAGAATAGATGGGGCTTATTAGAGAGTGGGCTTATTAGATAGGCAACTTATTCACAAAGTCAAATAACGGGGATATAAATGATAGCCTTAAAGTTCTTTTGCCCCATGTTTTTCTGAGTCAACATACAATTTTACGAGTCAAATACACAAGCACACAGATTTTATCCAAAACCGTATTAAAATTGATACGCAACCTTTTTTAGCTGAATAATGGAAAATCTATGGTAGCCGATAGCTTTTGATATAAATGCGGGGAGGGGGGGGCTTAATACAGAGAGTGCTTTGTTAAAATTCTGGCTTAAAAGAGAGGGGCTTATAAGAGAGGCTTATAAGAGAGGCTTAATAGAGAGGGGGACTTAATAGAGTTTTTACGCTAAATCATCGTCTGATAGACTGAAACAAAATTTCAATGTCATACCGGCTGAGCCAGAAAATGTTTGGAGAAACCTAGGGTTTTGCTGTAAATCTGCCGTGGAAATTCATTCATATCTTAATTAGTTTCAAAATGGCGGCATTTATTAAATTTGAGGCTATGACGTCATTTAATTTTCGAAATCCTAAACCAGAAAGGCTACAGATTTCTGCTTGCCATCATATTGTAGACCTTCATAAATTATGGTTTTCTTGGAGGTTATATCATTTTTCTTCTATTTGTTTAGGATTTACGATTATTTGAATTTTGTCAAAAATTTCCATGAATTTTTTCATCAATAATTAAATTGCTGCCATTTGAAAGAACATCAAGATATCAAAGAATTTCCACTGCAGATTTACAGTCAAGTACCTAAGTTTCTTTCAAGCCATTCAATTCAAAGAAAATTGTCATATAATTTTACATCCACCTTTTTAAAGATTTGAAAGATTTGAACCCTATAACCTGTAGCTCTCAAATCAAACCATGGCTCTTAAATTGGTTGCTTATCTTCTTTGAAGGTTTACGAAGAACTGAAACATGATCCTCCCGTTGCAAGAGGTTTGCCTCCGATTGCTGGAAAAGTCACATGGACAAGGCAGTTGATGAAGCGCATTCGAGACCCAATGAATTACTTTGACGCACATGCTTCAGTGTTTAGCGACAAGCCTGAGGCTCAAAGGTCCGTCAAAAATTTCAATCAGGTTGCAACTACGTTGCAGAAATTTGAGATTGTCTTCATCGAGGCATGGCGACGTCAAATTCCTAGCGTAAGATCAG
Organism: Aurelia aurita complex sp. Pacific; assembly: GCA_004194395.1. Lineage (NCBI taxonomy): Eukaryota > Metazoa > Cnidaria > Scyphozoa > Semaeostomeae > Ulmaridae > Aurelia > Aurelia aurita complex sp. Pacific. The sequence goes on from REGL01000047.1 coordinate 227,168, forward strand.
GTAAACGAATTTGGAATATATTTTGAAGCTCTTGCTAGATTGTGGCCACTTCTCATGTTGTAATGTTGAACAGTAATCAAAGATTCTTGAAAACATTGCAAAGGTAAGTAAAAGAATTTTGTTTAAACTTGGATTTTCCAATTAGCTACCGGGTGTCCAAAAACGTAGATACTTTGTTTGAAAAGCCACCAAAATTTGATTACAAATTGGATCTTCGAATTTCTTCTTTTGGCAAGTAGATCAAAATCTAAATTATTTTCTCATAACCTTATAAGGACAAAATTATACTTGTAAACTAATCAACCTTATATGGACAGACATCATACTATAAATCAGTTGCTCTGAAGATGCCCTAGTGGGCGAAACTAGTCAGCACTGAAATGAAGAATAAAAAGCGCAAAAGACCAATTGATGCCTGTTTTCTTCGGATGGTTAGGCCCTCTTCAACGGTACACTTTTCATAAATTATTTTCTCAGATATAACTGATCTTGTGATTGTAACACGGGGCAATTGTAACACATGGTTGGAGTAATTGCTACATATCTTTAAAATCATTACAGATAATTATTGCATGACTCTGTTTTTTCCTTACACAAAATGAGCTTGCTTTAAAAAGAAAAAATTCAAAATGAGACGTGGTCTTTATGTTTTTGCAAATTTGGGTGCATCAGTTGAACAAAATTGAATCGATTGAGAAAAAATGGTTTTAGTTTACAAATTTCAACTTTTGACTCTTTAATGCTGCTTGGATGCACATTGTTCGACTAGATCAGAAAATGAATCAAAACCAAGCCATCGGCCAGCTTACACCGGGGCATTGCCCCTGCTTTGTTCTGTTATCGTTATTTCCCATTTTCACATATCATAAGCTGTGGAGCTTAAAAGTTTTAATGTAGTTTTGATCCTAAATAGATGTCATGTCTGTGATGTGAAAATGAAATATTTTGCTCATGAGCAGATCTTTCAGACACAAATTTACAGTTAAAGCACATTTTACTTTCATGCTCAAAAACATGTTTTTCTCCGGAGAATTTTGCAAACTTGGCTGAACATTCATGTATCTCAATTCGTATGTAGAGGGTTAGAATGGGTATATTCTGTGCAAAAATCAGATTTTTGCACTTTTCTGCAAGGCCAGTGTTACACTTGTCCCCGATCTCCCCTATTTATTTGTTTGTTTTAGTTGATTTATCCATTGATTTTGTTCAGTTTGTTTGTAAACTTGTATACCTATAGTAGACTGGACTATTCATTTCATCGATGTCAATTAAGGATACAAATGAAAACCTCAATTTGCAGGACTTCAGGCTACAATCTTGGTGAGAGAACACGAAACTGGTAAAATCTACGTCAATTTTGACCCGAAGATTGCCGAGTTGATGCGAGAAACTGACTGCATGATCAAGATGAATTATATTGATGTACCGCAAGAAGGGAAAGAGCTGTTTTTAAGAAAAGAAAGTCTGCAACGCAGCCAAAGCAAGCTGAAGGTTTGTGACTATTCGTTACTGATCGCTCGATGACTTCCAAGTTGCATCATGTATAGCATGCCCAACAAAGACATAATTTGTAACAGACTAGCATTCGAGACCTTCAAGATACAACGAAGACACAATATGATTAGTCCACGAACGAAACGATTCAAAATACTCCAGATTTGGCAAATGTATGAATAATTTTGGGCTTTACCATATACTCATGATGAGAAAACTTTTGTTTGTTTGTGCAGGTGATGATCGAGGCATATGAAGAGCTGAAAGAGTCAATTCCAGTCATCTTTGCTGCTCTTATGAAGCCGTCAATGAACAAGGTAAGATCAACATGATTCACATCCTCCTGGCAGTATTACTTGTAGCAATCCAGCCTCATGATAATACAAAAAAAGCTTCCAAATTAAACCTCCATTCCATAAGAACCAATCCATTGTATCAACTGTACAAGAACCCAGGTGGGCTTGCAAACTTGTAGGTTGTTACACGCGGGTGTTTATTGCACTCTTGGGACAATCATTATGTCTTTTTTGCCTACAGCCTGTAGGTTTTAAATCCACCAGGTTCTTACATGCTCGTTTTTGCTGTATACGATGCAGCTACCTCTTTTTTTTTATATCTAATTGATGTTTGAGCAACGAGGTAGACGGATAGAATTTTATGGTAGCTTGGTAACACATCAAAAGTTTGATGATGATTTTTCATGAGGTGCAAGCTTTCTTATCCGTTCCATAGATAATTTTTACTTCGTAGTAGCAGGAGAGAATTTTGTAAACAAAGAAACAGGTGTCCGAAAAGACAAATCGATTTATCTTTCTGATGAATAGATTCCTCTCCTCTGAGCGCACCCAATCAAATCAAAAGATACAGAGAAAGCAAAACTTCTCTCTCAAACGAGCTTGACAGTACATTTAAAAGACAAAACCTTTGTAGCTAACATATAAACGTATATAAGTTTGTCAGAATCAGTCTTGTCGTTCTCAAATTACAACTGATTAAGAAATCTCAAAATCGTTCAAAACAGGCCTAAAATCGATGACCTAATCTTCATTTAGCTCCACACCTATGATACACTCTATCCGTCTATTTTGTTGCTCACACATTTACTGGGTACATAAAGAGGATACTTCGGAATTGTAATTATTTGGGACTGTCATTCAGCCTTCTTTGTCTGTTTCTAACTTTATGAAGCTGGATTGCTAGCAGATTTGATAAAGTATTTTAGGCCTGTTTTGAAGTCTTCATAGCTGAAGCATTTTTACAAAATTGGTTGTAATTTGAGACATTTACTGGGTACATAAAGAGGATACGTCGGAATTGTAAACATTTGGGACTGTCATTCTGCCCCTTGGTCTGTTTCTAACTTTATGAAGTGAATTGCTAGCAAATTTGATCAAGTATTTTAGGCCTGTTTTGAAGGCTCTTTAGCTGAAGCATTTTTACAAAATTGGTTGTAATTTGAGAAAGATACAATCGATTTTGACAATCTAAATTTTCTTATCTTAGTTGATATGTTAGCTACACAAACATTATCAGTTTATAGGAATCCGGTAACGCGTCTGGTAAATGGTACGAGAGCTACAGGCTTTCAAATGTAGCTAGTACACATGTATTATCACCTTGTGGGAATCTGGTAACGCGTCTGGTAAATGGTATGAGAGGTACAGGCTTTCAAATGTAGCTACGCATGTATTATCACTTTATAGGAATCTGGTAATGCGTCTGGTAAATGGTATGAGAGCTGCAGGCTTTCAAATGTAGCTACACATGTATTATCACTTTATAGGAATCTGGTAACGCGTCTGGTAAATGGTATGAGAGCTACAGGCTTTCAAATGTTGCTACACATGTATTATCACATTATAGGAATCTGGTAACGCGTCTGGTAAATGGTATGATAGCTACAGGCTTTCAAATGTAGCTACACATGTGTTATCACTTTATAGGAATCTGGTAACGCGTCTGGTAAATGGTATAAGAGCTACAGGCTTTCAAATGTAGCTA
>REGL01000047.1:237373-261948 GCA_004194395.1 Aurelia aurita complex sp. Pacific
CCATCCTCAAGTCATGTCCCCCCCCCCCCCGGGGTTCAGAATTGAAGTACTGGTCCTAAAGTGATGTATTAACATTTGCCAAAATGTAACGGATGGATAAAAATGAACATTGCATATTTGAAAATTCGTTACCAGAATACTTGAGCTATTGGAATAAATCAAAGTTTCGTTGATACCCGAAAGGCTAAAGTATTTTGCTCTGCTTTTCTGAGCATTGGAAATTTTTTTAGTGCGTGACAAGAGGCCTCGATAAAAGTTTGAAACAGTCTCTTCATTCAAAAAACTCATTTCATTCTTCTCAAGAGGAGCATATGAGTCAAATCTTTCAATAGGGCACAGGTAAACCCGCAAATCTTCCAATTTCACGCTTATAAGCCAATGATATCGCCGTATTCTGATCACAAGACTGAAAATAAGGCTTTCGATATAACTTTTCGAGTACCTTCACGAAAATAAAAATGGATATTCGACTAATAAAGATACAGAGCTGATTTTACCACGAATCGATTCGAGAAGCCCCACTCCACATTTGTTTTTCTGCATTTGGTTAAAATCTCATCAGGGATCGGTGTTACATCGAATTTCATCCCTTCGAAAATTGGCCTATGTTCAAGAATTCTTCAGAAACGCTACAAATAAGATATAGCTTTCAAAATTTCACATGTTACGTGCATTATGTCCAGGAATAACATGAAAATATTTTTGTGTGAATTTTGAAAATCCTTGAAGAATTAAAGCTTTTTGCTACCAAGAAAGCTAATGGGCCTACCTTCACACGCAGCAGAATCCCAGTAAGCGGCATTAAATCGCTCTTTTTCGTAATAATAACCAGCGGATACATTAACGAATAACTTCACCACAAATCCAATTTCTTTCCACCATTTTATCATCGATAATTTCGATAAAATGTGGCAAGACTTTACAGCCTCTGCAGCAAACCGTCCAACTACCGTCGATTCAAAGTTTTCTTGTTGCAAACACATGGAAAGCTTGCATAAAACAAAAGGTTGTGCAAGGCTCAGATCTCCCATATGACACAGCAAATTGATACCTTTGATAATAGATTGCAGTGGAAATTTCTTTACACAAATTATGTACTTGTCCGATGTGACAAAGAAATTTGCAATCTTTGAGAAATGTATTATTTTCTCTTTATTTTGCTTCGATGGAATGCCTTCAGGAGTGTGCAATCTATTCTCAAAGGTGTCATTTTGCTGTGTCATATGGGAGACCTAAGTCTTGCAAAACCTTTTGTTTTATGCAAGTCTTGCAAGACTTCCAAGGTGTCTGCAACAAGAAAACTTTGAATCGACGGTAATTGGACAGTTTGCTGCAGAGGCTGTAAAGTTTTATCACGTTTTATCGAAATTATCTATGATAAATTGGTGGAATGAAATTGGAACTGTGGTTAAGTAATTCGTTAATGTATCCGCTGGTTATTATTACGAAAAAGAGTGATTTAATGCCGATTACTGGGATTCTGCTGCAGGTGAAGGTAGGCCCATCAGCTTTCTTGGCAGCAAATAGCTTTAATTCGTCAAGGATTTTCGAACATCTCACAAACAAATATTTTCATGTTATTCCTGGACATAATTCACGTAACATGTGAAATTTTGAAAGCTATATCTTATCTGTAGCGTTCCTGAAGAATTCTTGAACATAGGCCAATTTTCGAAGGAATGCAATTCGATGTAACGCCGATCCCGATGAGATTTTAACCAAATGCAGAAATACAAATGTGGAGTGGGGCCTCTGGAATCGATTCGTGGTAAAACCAGCTTTGTATCTTTATTAGTCGAATATCCATTTTTATTTTCGTGTGGGTACTCGAAAAGTTATCTCGAAAGCCTTATTTTCAGTCATGTGATCAGAATACGGCGATATCATTGGCTTATGAGCGTGAAATTGGAAGATTTGCGGGTTTCCCTGTGCCCTATTGAAAGATTTGACTCATATGCTCTCAAGAGGTAAGAATAAAATCTTTATAAAGGGATCTGCGAAACAAGGGCAGATTTTGTAATACAATAGCAACAGTTGCGTTTGATTGACATCTCAATTCAAAGGGATTAACGACTGCAGACAAACTCTCTCGACCAGTAATTCAAAACAAACAAAGCCGCAAAAGTTTTTCCCTGAAACTAGTAGCGCAAACTCTCGCCTTGTGCAAGCGAAATGTGGTTTTTAAGAGAAGTTGTGTGTTTATAGCGAAAGAACAAGGGTAAATCTAAAGCTCTGTGTGGCGGATTTTGTTTATTTGATCTAGGAGCCGAGCAGGAGGCATTGTAATTCTCGCGTATTTAGGGGCATTGTAATTGCAGGAGGCATTGTAATTCTCGCGTATTGAATGAAACGATTTCAAAACAGCTCCTGAATCAAATAAACGAAATCCGCCAGACGGAACTTTAGATTTGCCCTTCTTCTTTCGTTATAAGCACATAACTTCTCTTAAAAATCACCTTTCGCGTGCACAAGACGAGAGTTTGCGCTACTATAGTATTTGCAGGGAAACTTTGAATTACTGGTTGAGAGAAAGTCCTTTGTCTGCAGTCGCTAATCGCTTTGAATTGAGGTTTCAATCAAACGCAACAGTTGCTTTTGTATTACAAAATCTGCCGTTGTTTAATCAGCGATAATTGTTTGTCCATGATTTATTCAGAAACCACAACTCAGAAGCAAAAGAATTATTACAAATATATTGCTGAACATAAAGACACTACGAAGATCACAATGATGGTATCATCAGCAATTAGTACTACAAAAATTGATGCTGCTAAGAATCTCAATGAATTCTCCAAATTTATGTTTCTTTGGAAGGAAGATCGCGATTCTCAGATCCAGGTTAGACTAATTGCAAGTTCGTAGTTATTGCTATTGATAGGCTGATGAACGCTATAACTACGACTCATGGACTTTCACATTGAAAATTGGGACGAAACTGTTTCCCTCGTTTTCATGTCCGATATGGAAACCATAGCAACACTGTATGAAAAGGCGAGTAATGGCGTTGGGCCTAAATTATCAGCTCAAACCTCAGATAATAAAACGCTTCGAAATTCAAGTTTTGAGTGATGTTAGCAATGAACAAAAGTCACAAGTATTCGCATGAATGTTTCTTTAATCTAAGGATTGACAAACCTTTCAGTTTCAACAAGAATTTCCTCATTTTGAAGGAAATCTTCATCTAGCAATAGTGCACGCCAACACGCCACAGTTCCTGAAATTCTCCAACTACCGAAAAGAGGCCATTAACCTCGTTTCAAAGGGCACAGAAAAATCTGTGCGCCCATTGTTTATTTTCGTCCCACTTTTTGATGTGAAAGTCCATAAGTCCCAGTTTGAGCAAAAATATATATTGTTGTTGTTGTTGTCATTGCTGTTGCTGTTGTTGTTGCGATAACTGGGACTATTTCGTGAGTCTAGATCCAGGTAAGCACTATTCAATAGACGATTCCGCTAAAGATGGCGGCGAGGAATTTTTTACCAAGATGCATTGTGTTCTAATTAAGATTCTTTAATGATTCTATAGGAATTCGATTAAAGAACGTAGTGCATCTCGGTAAAAATTCCTTGCCGCCATCTTTAGCGCAATCGCCTATTGAAGCCCTTGTATTTCAGCATATTCAGCTTTGGAGTAAAATCTTTAACAAGACTTGACAAGACTTTTGTAGATTGATACAACAGCTGGGATGGCTCAGTGGTAGCACGCTTGACTACCAATCTGAAGGTTGGTGGTTTGAGTCCTCTCCCCGCCGAACCTGCTACGTAGAGTGAGGAGAGTCGCCAACTCTCTGTAATTCCTGGCTATAGGAGTCACGAGGTGTAGTTAGATCGAGAGGAAGGACCAGGACGCTGCTTCGATAAGCATAGCTTCTCAGCGTCCTCAACTGCCTTGTAGGTAGATGCTATGTAGAAATATAGAAGGAGATTTAAACAGAGATTGCAAAAATGGTTAATGCAGGCGATTTGACGCCTATGGGTTGGAGAACACGACTCTACATTTATCTGAAAGCATAAACATGATTTATTTTTTATCTCATTTTTAGGTTTTTAGTCATAGGAATTTTGCACCAACCTTTTTATAGATTTAGAACCTTTGCTGTATATGTTTGAGTCATATGAAGCATGAACATGATTTTCGCAAGGTTGATATGAGAATTTTTCTCATTGGATCTGCAGGATCTGGAAGTTGAATTAGAACCATGTACCCTTTAGGCTTGTTTTCTTTTTTCCACAGGAATTTTTGGACTCGGAGCCATTGCTATCAGACTTCAAAGCTGAGATATGCAGATATCAAAGTATCGAGAAAGAGATTAAGCTTATGCCTGAAAAGTATGTCATTGGTTACAGAACATTGCAGATGATGTCAGGTAAATAAAAACTATCATCTGAGTTAGATTGGGAGGCGGAACGTTTTCAAGTCAAGCGAAGCAAAATACCACCAATAAAAGAGTTGAAATCAAATGCTGTGTAGATACGAGGGGTGGCTAAGACGTTCTGTGCCTCACTTGGATGGAGATGTATGATTTTACAGGGTGTCCCAAAAATTTTTGCCCTGTTTGCCTGAAGATTGTGACAAAATGGCAAAAGAGTCTCGCCAAATTTTTGCATGATGCTGCTCTCCAGATATTCAATTAAAGTTTGCTACCATCCCTGTGAAAATCCGTTGAAAAATGATGGAGCTATGACCTTCAGGAGATCAAATTTGCCTGATGACTGAACCTAGCGGTCGGCCATTTTGTCTTACTATTTTGCAGCGATTTTTATCACTTGTGGTAGGAATATACGAGACTGAGCCAGGTTCCTAGAAAAGTATCGTAATTCCACAGTTATGTGAAAAGCAGTTCTTTAAGCTTGGACTTGGACGAAGGAAGTATGTTCTCTAAAACTTCTCTTATTTGCAGAACCGTTGAAACTGGCCCTGATTGTCGAGGCAGAAAACTGGAAATTTGCATTAGGGCGCAGTATGAATGCTAAATACAAAGAAAAGCTCGATTCAATGGTTAATTTTATCGCTGATTATTCAAGAAGACTTATACACCCCATCGAAGATTTGGATGATGTACGTTTCGCAATGGCTGCCCTGAATGATATTCGTCACAACGAAATCAAGCTTGACACTGACATGGGACCCATTGAGGTAATGACATAAGTATACCGTATAAGCCTTATTAAAGGCAGTCTGTCACGTGTATGATTGGCCGCAACAAAGTCAGAGCTTAACACAACTGATGTCTTTGTGAATCTGTGCATTTGAAACAAAGGAGGGCTGATCGTTATCACTTTTTACGGTCGTAGAAAGTCATTAGGATCAGCAGCCATTCAAGTCTCCTATTCTTTGTATTGTCCTTATCCTCCAATCAGATAGGTGACAAACTGCCGTTAAGCCTGGGGCTTACTTAATTTTGGGGACTCAAGGGTGGCATAAAAGTGACGGGGCTTATTAGAGAGAGGGCTTGTTCACAAAGTCAAAACGACAAGGATGTATTTGACAGCTTTTTAGTTATTTTATCCCATATTTTGCGGAATCGAACCCACAATTTTCTTAGTCAAATGCACAAATTCGACACAATTTTTATCCCAAACCATATCAGAATCAACATGCAGACCTGTTTAGTGAGATAAATGGAAATTCTTGGGTAACCTCTGGTATTTGATGTAAGTAAGGGTGGGGGCTTAATTTAGAGGGGGTTTATTTTACATTGTTTTCATCAGCGTACATAGCTGTCTTGCATACCCGCATCTCTTTTCTTTTTCAGGAATCATACAGTCTTCTCAACTCTATTGGTATCCCGTACCCAAAAGAAGAATCTGACAAGTGTGACTCATTGCGTTACTCCGTGCAGAAGCTCTTGCGCCAGGCCGTATGTAAACTTTACTGCTCCTTGATGTTATGGACTCCCTATGGACAATATTATTCTAGTATTCTTATGTAATCCATGCCACGAGGCAGTTGATAATTACGCATGTTCTACAGTAAGAACCCGCAAAATAGAAACCACTTTAGAAGAAACCTCAGGCTGGTTTTCTTTAGAAATGGTGCCCTCATATAAGAAACTTCTCAGCCTGATTTAAGAAGGTTCTTTACAGGAGGATCCCAAATTAACTCATATCTAGCACTCTTTGTCAAAACCAGGTGCCAAAAATTGCACTCATCAAAAGCATCTCGATCTACTTATATAGATACATACCTAGCATTTATGCTAAGGTTGACTAAATTTCGAGCAAATACAAGGTAACAAGACAATACTGTTTGATAGTGTTTGCTCTGGGGTTTCTTTGAAGATTTAAGTTGAAGTAACTGAAGGTTTCTTAACCATTTGATAAGAAACCTTTCAGCCTGTTTCAAGATTAATGACCTTTTAATAGGAAACTAAACAGGCTGTTTTGGAAAAACTGGTTTCTATTTTGCGGGTTCTTACTGTATTCGGTTGAACCGCTTCATCTCTGATTTTTTACACTTACACTGCGGGTATGTACAAGATATAATACTTAAATTTGTTTCTTATTTCCTTGATGTAGCTCTTATGTCATGTGGAAGTTAAACTATCATTCGAAATCACACATTATGGGCTTTGTTAAATTTGTTTTATTAAAGGGGCTCCGTCGTCAAAATGTAAACAAAACGATGATTTTTGCAGTTTTTTGAAAGGTGATATCACACAGGATTTTCGTATTTTTTTCAAAATGAAAGTTGCTGTTTGGGCATTAATCATTGTACTTCACTAAGGAACAAACCAAACATTCATATCTTCTACGATTGCTCGGATATAAGTGGATTTTTAACGGTCAATTTTTTGTGGCTTGGGTGAAGCCACCAAACAAACTGCAGAGAACAATGGATGAACAATGGATAATCCCCGACACGTGCTAGTTTACGGATTTGTTTACTGTTTGACGACTGATACCCTGGATCAGAGTATTTTTAGTATTTGTAAAATTAAAATATTTGGAAAAAATTCAAAAAATTAAAGTATTCGAAAAAAAATTATAATAGGTGAGAGGGGGGGGGGGAGGACTTCCTCCCTTCTTTTCTCTCTTTTTTTTCATTAAATTTTTTTTTATTTTTTTTTCTCTTTTTTTTTATTTTTTCTCATTAAATTTTTTTTGTTTTTTTTATTTTTTTATTTTTATTTTTTCTCCATATACTAAAAATACTCTGATCCAGGGTAGACGACTGAGCCCCTTTAATAGAATTTGTTTGGTTATTTGTAGAACACTGTCCAATCTGAACTGGTGAAGATCCAGCCTACATTCAAACACGATCTTTTGGAACGCGTCGAAGTCTTCAAAACCGAATCTACTTCTTACTATGAACAATACGCTCAAGTAAGTTTTGCGGTTCTCGATACTATTAATAGGTATGATTTTATACCGGTTGCGCCAAAATAAACTATGCACGTTTGGCAGGCCACAATGAATAGTACACTGGACCGATTTTGAAGATTTATGACTCAATCTTTAGCAGAAAGCCTGAATTAGATAAACCCTCAAATCCCCCTGAAAACGTTTTCTGTTTGTTAATTTTTGTTGAATCTCTTAAAATTTGATGGAGGTTTTTAATCGTTTTCAAATTTTTGAAAACGAGCTTTCTAAGAAACTCGATACCTGAAATTGAAAAAAATTGCAAAATATCCCAGTAACTAATTCAGGCTTTCTGCTAACGATTAAGTCATAATTCTTCAAAATCGGTCCAGTGTACGATTTATTGTGGCCTGCCAAACGTGCATAGTTTATTTTGGCGCACCCGGTAGAATATATCTTAAGATCTGTCTCGTGTGGGTTCTATTTATCTCATTCCGAGGCTGAGCATTAAATGTGACAATTAAACCAAAAGTGTATGAGCATTGTTGTGTACTTTTCACCTTCTGAATGAAATGAAAAACATCTGAATGGCAGATGTCTTTCTCAAATCAAATTGCACGTGAAAGTACCCGCGAATAAAACGACTGAAGATTTTCATAAGCAATTTAGCGCTATTGCAAAGCTCACGTGACATCTAATTTGAGACCGATATATCCTTCTTTATTCGATATTTACCCATGAGTCCTCTTAAAGGGGCTCCGTCGCCAAAATGCAAAAAAACGATGATTTTTGCAGTTTTTTGAAAGGTGATATCGCACAGGATTTTCATATGTTTTTCAAAATGAAAGTTGCTGTTTGGACATAAATCATTGTACTTCACCAAGGAACGAACCAAACATTCATGTCTTCTTTACCCTTTCCAGCTTTCATTATCCGTCAATCCTCGTTCCCATCTTCCTTTTCCTTTCATTTCTTCTTTCCTCTCCTCTTCGCTCATATCCTTGTTTCTTCCTTTATTCGGCGTGTTCTTTTTCTTCCCCTTTGTTCCTTCAAGATGAACAAGCTTCCTGTGAAGCTGCGCTTTTTCCACCTCTGTTGTCTTGTCCAACAGATTAGTGCAAAGGTTTGTTATGAAGCACAAGGCAGATGCAGGAATTATGAAGGACTTTTTCGGTAACCATAGTACAAATCTTTCTTACAGACTGGACCAATGGTAAGCGGCCTCGCTCCACAAGAAGCAAGTGATCGATTGAGCTTTTTCCAGGTACGGACAACCTTCGTTATCTTTCATTTAGACCCTCAAAAAGGGCCTGAGCATGTGAGGGCTGCTGGCAGGAAACTGCCTGACAGCTGAAATTCTGCAGGACATTTCTCCTGTCAAGGATACCTTTCTGGCAGCGAGAAATGATCATGTGTCGTAAAGTAGGTAATTATGAGGCATAAACTTGCAGTAAAGCACAATAACCTAACGGTAATCAGTGAACACATTTCTGTGTTCATGTGACAGTGAACAGGTGGAAAAAATTATATTTTGCAGGAAACTTTCCTTTCAACACTAATATTTTATTGGTAAACTTGGAGTGAAGTATTCTAAAGTCCTCGCCAAACGAGAACCATGTTTGCCGAACATTCGAGATTAGGTAGCCAATCAAAATGATAGTCCTTTTCGCCACATCGGAAATACTTCTTGACAAACATAGCATCGGGCTCAAAGATAGTTGTAAAATTCTAGTACATTTTTCTTTGAATTGAATAGCTTGTACCCTGGGTACCAGACTCTCTAACATAAACGTTAGAGAGTCTGGTACCCAGGGTAAATGGCTTGAAAAAATTTGCAAAGTTATTGTTCTCTTAATCAGTAATTTGCACAGATGCTTAGATCAAAGATTTCATTCCATTTTCTCATTGTAGACGAAATTCGATACCCTGTGGCGGCAATACCAAACTTACAATGGTGGTGAAGATTTATTTGGCCTTCCGATCACTGAATATCCAGAACTGATGAAAATAAAGAAAGAGCTTGGTCTGCTACAAAAGCTGTACGGGCTGTACAACTCTGTAATCACTACAGTCAATGGATACTATGATATTCTATGGCATGAAGTAGACATAGAGAAGATCAACCAAGATTTGCTGGAATATCAGAACAGGTAAAAGATACACTAAAAATCCTCAAAAGTAATGTCTCGTTCAATCCTTACCCTGACCATCCCCCGGGACACTCCTGGGTATTTGCACATGAAATATCCCCGGCCCCCGGGTATTTGACTGCCAATTTTTCCCCTCCCCCTCGGCATTTGACAATACTAGGAGCTTTTCCTTATAAAGTTATTGGGAATGTGCACTTTTTCAGTGCCCAGTGCCAAGTGAATCCAACATTGACTTTTTGTGAAATCTCATAAAAATCAAATACAATCAATTCTTTTTCATTCTTTAAAAATGGTGTGACATAGCTTTAAGAAACTAATTAGTTCCAACTATCTACAAAATAATATGCAAAGATGTAGAAAAAAATTATTACAAGCTACATAACAAATGAACAGGCTACTTACAAACTCTACAATAGACTTTTTAGCTATTCAGAAAATAATCATAATCGAACGTATTTTGCTACATTTTGTAGAATTTTCAACTGTGCACAATAGTGATACAAACGCTAATGGCACTCTATTGAACCTCACGGATAAAAATGTATAAAAATAACGCTCGAGCCAGGCTCTTTGTAGAATAGCCAAAAGGTCTATTACATTTTTCACCGGTTCAGGTTTTGATTTTTCTTTTAAAGTTTGCAACTGTTGGTTACTTATTTCATCCTTCATATCAGAGTGTTCCACAAGGCTTCCTCTGAATGAGAGCGACTCCATACCAAATTTTATCGTTCTCATAATCGGTAATTTGCACAGATGTTTAGTTCTGAGATCATACTGTATCTCTTTCCTTTCATGAAGGTGCCAACTGTATGATGGATTTAGATGGCTCATCGACTTATAGATTTCTAGCATCAATTTCTGGAGATTTTTAGCGTGGATCGTTACAGTGTCACTTTTCTTCAAAAATTTATCAAAGGAAGAGTCGTAATCATTGTTGAGTGTTCTTATTTCATGATTTAACGCCTTTGCTAATGTGCCATCTCATTACTTATTTAGATGTCGAAGATTGCCGAAAGCATTGAAAGATTGGGAGGCGTACAATGAACTAAAGAAGAAGATTGACGATTTCAGTGAATGTTGTCCCTTGCTTGAGTTGATGTCAAACAAAGCAATGAAAGAAAGGCATTGGACTCGTATTGGAGATCTTACCGGCCATCATTTTGATGTTGAGAATGAGAACTTCGCATTGCGAAATATCATGGAAGCTGAGTTGCTACATTGTAAAGAGGATATTGAGGTATTTGTCATTCTATGAGCTTATTTTTGATGGGATTATGATAGGAGAGTCATACAGCATACGTTCTAAGTCTTCAAAAAGGTTGATGTAAATTTCTATGACCTATTTCTTTGAATTCAGTGTCCTGAGAAATCTTTAGCTGTTAGTCCTACCATTGGACGTTTCAGAAATCTTTACTATTTTTCGAGATTGCAGCATATTTTATATTTCAACTCATTTGAGGATGACATCAAATTCCTAATTCGTAAACCAGAAGAGTGAAAGGCTATTGCTTGGTACCATACTTTAGACATTCATAAACTATGGTTTTCTTGAAAATTATTCTATGTTTCTTTAACAGGTTTAGAACTTATGACTGGTTTTAAGTATTTTTCAAAACTCTTCTTAAATTCTTAAAAAAAAGACAAAAAAGAAGCTAATTCTGAAAATGTTGAAGATTTCAGGATTTCAGTAAATCCAACCACATAATCATGGCAAAGTAGCTAAAATTTCTTTCAAGCCATGCAATTCAAAATAACCGATCATATGATTGTACACCAATCTTTTTTAAAAGATTTGGAGCCTCAGCTGTGACACACAAGGAGTCCTAAGGAATTGTTCCCCGTTTGTGTGGCTGCTGTGGAGGAGTTTAAACTTATATTGTCTTATTGTAGACAGTTGCACACGTCAGGCTTAAGCTTAGAGTTCGAGACCTTGTTTGAGTCAATCCGACAAATGCTTGCAAGTTTTGTGGCATGAGAATTTCAAAATGTTTCTATCTCTTCAGTCGGTCTTACCGTTCCCTTTTCTGTTGGATCCAATATTCCGGAAAGAGGGCGAGATAGATCTCATCTTGACGGAATGTTGGAATGGCGGATCAACCGAAAAGGGAACGGTAAGACGGGCATTAGAGACAAAAAGTTTATTCGTTTACCAACGATGCCAAAATCAAGTAGATATCACAAGAGCGTTGTAGCGTTATTTTCTAGCGTTGTAAGTTACTATTTTGACTTTTGAGTTAGGGTTAATATTTTTGCTTTCATTAAAAGTAACGGATGCTTTTCAAGGGAACTCCAGCACTTTTATCTTTTTGCAATGGGAAATTCAAGTCTTTGGACTTTTAAAACGGGCTTTAGAAGGGTAACGTCTTTACCATCTCGGGGAGGGTACTTGATCCACCTTTGTGCTCGGGATATTTTGATGGCTCACAAAACCTTGTGATGACGACAAAATTTATTCAGCATTTGAAGGAAGTTCACATTTAGACCCAATTTTAAGGAGCTTTCAGCCAAATTAGACCCTGGAATTTTCACCTGCATAATCCATCATTTTGAGAGGCACATACCTGTCAATGGATACCCCGGGCTATCTAAATTTGTCAACATTTTTTCATTCTCCAATAGGATGTTTGCATCTCAGCTACAAAAGAAAAAGACATAGAAGCAAAACTTCATCAAGTTGTTATTGACTGGAGAGCCCAGGATTTTGCTTTTTCACATTTCAAGAACAGAGGCGAACTTCTTTTGAAAGGAAATGAAACAGCCGAGACGGTTGCACTTTTGGAAGACAGTCTCATGGTTCTTGGTTCCTTGATGAGCAACAGGTATCGTTGAGTTCTTGTTATTATGATTCTCTCATTGT
Source organism: Aurelia aurita complex sp. Pacific (assembly GCA_004194395.1). Classification (NCBI taxonomy): domain Eukaryota; kingdom Metazoa; phylum Cnidaria; class Scyphozoa; order Semaeostomeae; family Ulmaridae; genus Aurelia; species Aurelia aurita complex sp. Pacific. Next base: position 249,683 of record REGL01000047.1, read on the forward strand.
GCAGGGTGGATGGAAAGTTTCTGACCCATGCCTTTGATATTTGTCGTGGTGGGCAGTAGTAGAACAGAAACGCACCATCTGAATCCATTTCATATTCAGTTCAAGTCAATGTTGTGCAGCTGAAATTCAATGTTGACATTACCGTAAAGGCTCTATTCAGCCCCCTGGGGGGCTTATTTAATGTCGGTGACTCCAGAGGGGGAATTAAAAGAGTAGGGGGCTGATTAGAGAGGGGGCTTATTTACAGAGTCGAATGACAAGGATATAAATGATAGCTTTTTAATTCTTTTACCCATAATTTACGGAATCAACATACAATTTTACGAGTCAAATACGCACATTCGTCGCAGTTTCTATCCCAAACCATATCAGCATTAACATGCAAACTTGTTTAGCTAGATTGATATAGAATCTTTGGTAACCCCTGGCATTTGAAATAAATGGGAGGACTTGATAGAGAGAGCGCCTTATTTAAAATTCTGGCTTAGAAGAGAGGGGTTTAAAATAGAGAAGAAGCGAAATAGAACTTTTACGGAAACAAATTTCACACACATAACTCAGCCATGCCTTCATGCGGCTTTTGCAAAGAGGAAGCACCATCTCAGACCTTTTTGTCTTGCAGTACCCCGTAGAGAGCATAGGTTCCAAATCTTTATCTTGGCGTAAAAAGGTGGGTGTAAAATTCAATGACCTATTTCTTCTGATTGAATGGCTTGAAAGAAACTTTAGATACTTATCTATAATTCTACCGTTGGATTTTTCAGAAATTTTTGAATATTTTTGGAAATTACAGCGTATCTTACATTTCAACTCATTTGAGGATGTGACGTCATCAAATTTCTAAATCATAAACCAGATGAGTGACAGACTTTTGCTTGATACCATATTGTAGGCATTTATGAACTATGGTTTCCTTCGAAATTATTTCATGTTACGTCAAACTGTTTAGAAATTACGATGGTTTTAAGTTTTTTTGAAAATTTTTCTTGAATTCTTGAAAAAGAAGAAAAGCACTCTAATTCTGAAAATATTGAAGATTTCAGAAAATTCCAACAGTAGAATTATAGAGAATTAGCTAAAGTTTCTTTGAAGTCATTCAGTTAAAAGGAATAGGTCGCTCAATTTTACACCAGCCTTTTTAAAGATTTTGAACCTATGCTCCCGTAGATTCACCTTTGATTGTATATAAAATGATCAATTCCTATCCGTGACTTGCAGATATAACGCTCCATTTAAGAAGAGCATCCAAACTTGGGTAAATAACCTGTCAAATACATCAGATATTATTGAAAACTGGCTGATTGTGCAGAATTTATGGGTCTACCTTGAAGCAGTGTTTGTTGGTGGTGACATCGCTAAGCAATTACCCAAAGTAAGTTTTGCCTTCACATAATACCGTTTTGGATCGATTACAGCATTTTAGTTTTGGCCATTGATAGATGCACCGGACGCTTTAACGATAAGCGACTCTTAATCATTCATACACAGAAATAGGACTAAATTTCTAAGTACTACCGGGTGACCCAGAAAAAATGACCCAACGCAATCTTTTATAGAAAAAAGAGGACATGGCGGATTGAAGTGTTTCAAACGTTGTTCTATCACTACCAGAACAGCCTATATTATGAGTATTTTTCGCAATTTTTTGGGCACGGTAAATTTCCCGAATTAAGGATTTTGAGGAAAAGGGCATGCTTTAAATCCTCAAAAAGTCGTCAAAAACAGGGGATCAATTTAAAGCCATTTAAGAAGTTCAAAACAACGAGGAGCTTGTTTCATGTCAGCCTTAGAATATATTTAGGTACCTGAGGGACTATAAAACGTGCTCTGAAAACTTCCGACTGAATGCCCAAGCTGAAATGAAGCACGCTCCTCATTGCTTTGAAGACATGAAATGGTTGTAAATCGATCCCCTGTTTTTGACGACTTTTTGAGGATTACAGGCATGCCCTTTTCCTCGAAATCCTTAATTCGAGACATGTACCGCGCCGAAAAATATTGCGAAAAATACTCATAATGTAGGCTAGTCTTTTAGCGACAGAACAACGCTTGAAGCAGTTTAATCCGCCTCTTACTTGCATCATTTTCCATAATTTTTTTTGCATCATTTGGATTAGTTTATCATGTAGTTTCAGCTGAGGGTGTACACGAAAAAATTGGAAATTGATATTGGTATACTTTACAATCGTACTAAATGAGAAAAGATATAATTCAAACAACAATCTTTTTATGCAGAAACAATCTTTTCGTAAGCGTCTCGTACAATGTTTCTATTGTAATATAACTATTTAGTATAAAGTAAATTGCACATTGAACAGAGTATGATTAAAACACGACGTTTCGAGCTTAGCTCGTTATCAAGTTAACAATCTTTTTAGGAAGCTAAAAGATTTCACAACATTGACAAATCATGGGTGAAAATAATGACAAGAGCTCACGAAACAACGAATGTCGTCGAATGCTGCGTTGGTGATGAAACACTCAGTCAGTTATTGCCTCATTTGCTTGAACAACTTGAGCTGTGTCAGAAATCACTCAGTGGGTAAGCAAAATTGTAACAGTTTTTTGCATTTCACTTTATGAATTCTTAGCATAGTAGTTCTAGACACTGCAGTTATGCCTCAGCTTGTGCAGAGGAACATTTATAGTGCTCTGCATAGCAGTATATAAATTTTCCTCCGCAGAAATATACAGCTGTGGCAATTTTATTTTTCTATTTATTTGTTTTAATTTTCTCATGTTTAAGGAGCGTAGTACTTCAGCCCTTCAGCAATGCTGAAGTTGACATGTTTCCTACACAATGATAATGGGTAGGAAACTTTAACTTTGAAACATTTGAACTTATAAATTGATCTTCAGGGCAACTTATACACTTTACAACCTTACAGCTATCTCGAGAAGAAGAGATTGATGTTTCCACGATTCTTCTTCGTATCAGATCCTGCATTGCTTGAAATTCTTGGTCAAGCTAGTGACTCACATACCATACAAGTGAGTAGAACCGTTATCTTTTTCGCCATTGGCTCCTTTCTCAAATGAGTGTCTTGGCCTTCCACTTTCATATTAACGATGTCATTATGTTGCTGTTTCATTGATTGGCTCATGATTATGACAGGAGTACATTCCTTTTTACTCGATAAATCTTTGAGTAAAATTTTTGAGCTCGTGAGGACTTTAGTGTGGGTTGAAACGAAAATACGAGGGAATCGAGTAACAGAGAGGCAAATAGATCATACAAGACGCGTTACAGTATTACCCCGCCACTAAGAAACTCAGTTTGTAAAACCAGGCTGCTTGGTTTCTTTTAGGTATAATATAAATGTTATGATAAACCAAATGTTGGAGAATGACCATGGTTCCATCTAGCAGGCTGCAGTTTCTTGTCAGTTTCTTAGTGGCGGGGTAATACTGTAATAGCTAAAAAGATTTAAAAGAGTGATAAAAATGGCTGTTGGACCTACACCTACCCTTTGTTGAAATCAGCTGCGTCGATGTGGTTCACAAATTTGCTCGAATTTCGGCTGTCCAGAAATAGATCCATTCTCAGCCAATGCAGTCTAGTGGTTAAGTGGCTGGACAGGAAGTTTGGAGTTCGCGGGTTCAGATCCTCATGCTGGCAGATATTTTCACCATGATTTTCTTGATATGATTGAATGCTTGATTTTCATCAGTGAAAGGGAACTATGACTGCTAGCAAGCCGATGCGATGATGTACCGTATACAGCCAATGCTCCCTAATGGCGTACGCCGCCAGCAAGAGCTGTGCGAAGGAATTTAAAGGGGCTCCGTCGTCAAACAGTAAACAAATCCGTAAACTCGCACGTGCCGCCGATTATCCATTGTTCATCCATTGTTCTCTGCAGTTTGCTTGGTGGCTTCACCCAAGCCACCAAAAAGTGACCGTTAAAAATCCACTTATATCCGAGCAATCGTAGAAGATATGAATGTTGGGTTTGTTCCAAAATGAAGTACAATGATTAATGCCCAAACTGCAACTTTCTTTTTGAAAAAAATACAAAAAACCTGTGCGATATCACCTTTCAAAAAACTGCAAAAATCATCGTTTTGTTTACATTTTGACGACGGAGCCCCTTCAAGGCACTGGATGGGAAAATCTCATTTTGATTAATGTTTATACAGCGCTGAACCGGAAATCTGGAGACCATGGGTCAAGTTCCCCGCGCTTGCAGATATGTTCTCCATGACTTTCTTGACAAGATTCATCACAAAAACTGTCGTATTTTGTTCACTACTGATGCACGTCTTTTTGTTAGGCCCATCTTCTTGGAATATTCGACAATGTGAAGTCCGTGGCGTTTGACATCAAGGACTATAACAAAATAATGTCTATCGTATCAAGTGAGGGAGAGACTGTACAGGTTTGTGTTATTTTGTATTATTACTTCGTACTTTTTATTAAAATTTTTAACAGCCCAAGCTAGACAAGCTCTGCTTTCCTTGAGTCGGATAGAATGCAGATTTGTTATGTTGGTACTGTATTAGGTTTTTGTAATCTGGAAAGAAAATTTAATGGAATTGTTGATTTACATCATATTTACGATCACATTAAGATACTTTAGGGGTCAGCCATTTATAACTCTGGGTACCGGGGCGGGCTAGAATTGCTAAACTAGCTAAAAATGTTCATACCCTGTCCAATTTCCCCTAAAAAATTTGGAGCCCCATTGGAAAATTAGAAAAAAATTCATACCCTACCACTGGCCATATATCAAACTATTTTCAGATAACCATATCACAGAAGTTCTGTTTTTGTAAAAGAGATAGAAAATAGAAAAGGCAATGTCATTTGAACTTAATGAAGTACTACCATGGAAGGTCAGTGAGCTGGAATTTTATACAAATATAATGGGGTACAATGGATGATTTGAAGGCTGTCATTAAAAAGCTAGCTAGAGTTGCAGTTGAGAAGATATGGTATTCCATAGTCCTTATTGTGTCATTGCAATAATTTTCTAAAGAATCTGCCATGAAAGTTTTCGTACCCCCTCTAAAGTTTCCAAAAGAGTTTCATACCCCCCAATTTTCCTTGGAATAGTTTTCATACCCCCACCAATTCTAACCCGCCCCGGTACCCAGAGTTATAAATGACTGACCCCTTAGAGCGCCATACAGTAGACCCTTGATATCAAGAAATTTGAATTGTGAAACTAAGCTAATAATATTCTCAACTATAAAGATGCTATAGCAATTTTGTGGCTAGCTTCTTAGATTAAGGTGCAATACTTTCCCAAGTTTGTTAAAATTAATAGGCCTTTACACAAATTTATTTTCAATTCGAGGCAAAACCTGTATTCCCAAAGGAAGTTCACTTTGCCGCTGCAAACGAGGCGCTCTGTTTTCTAGTCTAGATATTACTAGAAAAATCGCGTTGGGTGACTTTGAAGGGAGGCGAAACCTTCAAGTCAGTCTTTCTTTCAATAGATTCTCGCATTTTTACGATGGATTGTGGAATTTTGCGTAATAGGCCTAATATTGGTTATCGATAGTGCTGAAGTTAAATGCTTAGGAAAGTAGTTTGATGAGATCTTGTATTCTTCAGTGCAAGCTCGCACATTTGGTCGCTATTGTAGTTGGAGTTGTCAATTTACAACTAAACTAACGAGTCTTTGCCAAAGACTTTCCACAGAACATAAGTCTCAAAAGTTTTTTACACCAAAGGAGTTATAACAGAAAAGAAGAATTCAAATTTTTAAGCCTGAGTTTCCTATACGGTTCATTTCATGTTATCATATTTTAACACAAAAACCCTATCAGCTAAAAAAGAACTATCGCTATACAAATGAATATCTATTTACATATAAAATCTTACAAGTTTGCTGGTCTTCTCAGGCATGGTGCTTCGGGAAGGATGCTAATTTTGCAGGAATTCCTTCAGTTTCCTTTTGAATATGGTAATCGAAGAGCTCATTCTGATTTCTAATGTGATTTCATTCCACGTCTTTGCACCAGAATCGAAAAAACTCCTTTTGGAGAGTTATAGGTTCTGCCAGATCTAACTGTTTTCTTGTTGGATGGTTAGATACTTGAGATCTGGTAGCAAGTCGGTATTTCCTAAACGTATGGATTTACTGTATCAAATATCTTCAAAATCGTGTTATTTTTATCGCAAGATCATAGGGGGCTGCAAATTGATAAGAGCCATCCAATTCTTACGTATTCGTCCATTTTGTTGATTTTTAGGTCCCCCTCTCCATCCAAATTTTAAAAATTCTTGTTTTTCTTTTCAAAGCTCGAAAAGCCAGTGCAAGCAGTAGGAAATGTTGAAACTTGGTTAATGGAATTATTACTCCAAGCTCAATGGTCATTGCATGTTGTCATCAGGGATTCTTCAATTCTCATCAAAGACCCTTCATTCTTATTGATGGAGTTCTTGAATACATTTCCCGCGCAGGTATGCCTTTAGACTTATTATCTGAGTCCTTGTTTTTGCTCCATCTCCCCAACAATAACCCCCGCAATATCCAGGATATAACAGCAAATAACCCTTCATTCTTATTGATGGAGTTCTTGAATACATTTCCTGCGCAGGTATGCCTTTAGACTTATTATATGAGTCCTTGTTTTCGCTCCATTTCCCCAACAATAACCCCCGCAATATCCAGGNCATTTTGATTAATTTTTATACAGCTCTGAACCGGAAACCTTGAGACCATGGGTCAAGTTCCCCGTCCTTGCAGCTATTTTCTCCAAGACTCTACTGACAAGATTCATCACAAAAACTGTCGTATTTTGTTCACTACTGATGCACGTCTTTTTGTTAGGCCCATCTTCTTGGAATATTCGACAATGTGAAGTCCGTGGCGTTTGACATCAAGGACTATAACAAAATAATGTCTATCGTATCAAGTGAGGGAGAGACTGTACAGGTTTGTGTTATTTTGAATTATTACTTCGTCCTTTTTATTAAAATTTTTAACAGCCCAAGCTAGACAAGCTCTGCTTTCCTTGAGTCGGATAGAATGCAGATTTGTTATGTTGGTACTGTATTAGGTTTTTGTGATCTGGAAAGAAAATTGAATGGAATTGACTTGTATCATATTTATGAACACATTAAGATACTTTAGAACGCAATACAGTAGACCCTTGATATTAAGAAACTTGAATTGTGAAATTAGGCCAATAATATTCTCAACTATAAAAGGTGTTATAGCAATTTTATGGTAAGCTTCTTAAATAAGGTGCAATATTTTCTCAAGTTTGTGAAATTTTTTCGAGAAAAATAGCTCCTGATCAATTCTGGATATCGATAGTGCTTGAAGTTGAACGCTTAGGAAAGTAGTGTGCTGAGATCTTATATTCATCAGTGCAGGGTTGGAGTTGTCAAGTTTGGAACTAAACTAAGAGTCTTTGCCAAAGTTATGATCACATTGGCTACAATTTTACGAAACTCCACAGAACATAAGCCTTATAGGTTTCTTACACCAATGGAGTTATAACAAGAGAGCATAATATGAATTTTTAAGCACCAAGGAGTTATAACAAGAGAGAATAATGCGAATATTTAAGCCTTAGAGTTTCTTATACAGTATTTCCTAACAGCATGGGTTTACTGTATCAAATATCAAAGTCGTGTTGTTTTCACCGCTAGATTATAGATAGGGGGCAGCAAATTGACAAGGGCCATCCAATTCTTACGTACATTAAAAACCCGCATATAAGAACCACCCACTTATAAGAACCTGAGGCCTAAACTGTTCTAATTTCACCCCCTTAAAGAAGAACCTATTCATTCTTAAATTCAAGGAAGGTTCTTATCTTAAACAAGTTAAATGTAAACTACTGGTTGGTAATATGTGATAAAATGTTGTGAGAAATTTAGCCAAATACTTAAGTAGATAGAAAGCATATGTAAAAAATTCGTTGTATGAATGGATTTGATACAGATAAGGCTAGGTAGATAAAGTTGTTCTTTATACAATGGTGTCATGATAGTGAGTACGTGAAAACCTTGTTTTCTTATATTTGGCCCAGCTTCCTGAAGATATGCAATTAATTCTTCTGATAAGAACCTATTTAAGAACCTTGCATCCTGTTTTCAAGAATATCATCATATGCATAAGAACCTAAACAGGGTGATTTCAAAATGTAAGGTTCTTATATTTGGCCTAACTTCCTGAAGATATGTAATTAATTCTTCTGATAAGATTCTATTTAAGAACCTTGCATCCTGTTTTCAAGAGTAGTATCATATGCATAAGAACCTAAACATGGTGATTTCAAAATGTAAGGTTCTTATATGCGGGTTTTTACTGTATCCGCCCATTTAGTTGATTTTTAAGTCCCTCCCTCCATTTGAAAATTCTAAGCTTTATGCTGAAGGTAGACATCCAAAGCTTAAACGTTCTTGCATTTCTTTTCAAAGCTCGAAAAGCCAGTGCAAGCAGTGGGAAATGTGGAAACTTGGTTGATGGAATTATTACTCCAAGCGCAATGGTCATTGCATGTTGTAATCAGAGATTCTTCAATTCTCATCAAAGACCCTTCATTTTTATTGATGGAGTTCTTGAATACATTTCCTGCGCAGGTATGCCTTTAGACTTATTATATAAGTCCTTTTTTTCGCTCCATTTCCCCAACGATAACCCCCACAATACCTACGATATAACAGAAAATAACAATTCATTCGTATTGATGGAGTTCTATACATTTCCCGCGCAGGTATGCCTTTAGACTTATTATATGAGTCCTTGTTTTCTCTCCATTTCCCCAACGATAACCCCCACAATATCCAGGATATAACAGCAAATAACCCTTCATTCTTATTGATGGAGCTTTTGAATACATTTCCTGCGCAGGTATGCCTTTAGACTTATCATATGAGTCCTTGTTTTCGCTCCATTTCCCCCAACGATACCCCCCAAAATACCCAGCATGTAACAGCAAATAACAATTCAATTCAATGGAGCAATACTTAGACGAATGTCATCGATCTAGTATGCCTTTAGGGTATGTTTGATTGGTACCATTTTTGAAAAATGTAGAGTAGTGGTTGACTCGGAATCTGTGTTTGATTGACTCCGAAGTACTCAAAACGGTGGGGTTTTTGTCTTCTCATAAACAATTTACAATAACAAACACAATTGATTGACTCCGAAGTACTCAAAACGGTGGGGTTTTTGCCTTCTCATAAACAATTAACAATAACCAACACACAATTAGAATACGATACCACAGGGAGCATGGAAGTACATAGCAACCCTGTGACCATAAACAATGAACATAGAACACTACAAGAAAAAGAAAGCGAGAAATAGATGGAATTTTCCCCAACGGTAGCTTTGGTAGGTTTGGAAAGCTTTCTGAATCTGCTGCTCCAAAAGGCAGAAGATTTGGCAGATTTTGGAGAGATTTTTGTTTTCATAAGTAAACCCTGGTGTTAAATCCGAAACCTACTGTTTTAAGATTTTTGTGTTTGATGGGGAAATATGTTTTCATCTCTGAGAAGTCTACTGTTTTCAAAATTTGGTAGGTTTGAAAGTACCAATCCAACCCACATCTATTATTTCCTGTCTTTCAAAGTCAAATTTCCGGGTATGGGGGAGGAAGGTGCTGGTACACGACTCTTGGTCGGGCAGGAGTTTGTCACTCAATTTTCAGATACACACCCGATGAAACAGAAAAACGTTCAGACGTTTGAAATCCTACAGCTCCCAAACCATTTCTTAGATTCATATGAACTGTTAATAACTGTGTAGCTAGCATATAAACTTATGCAAGAAATTTTAGTTTGTCAAAATCGATCCTATTAATCTCAAGCTACGAACGATTGTATAAAAAGGTGCTGCAACTTCAAATTTTACATTTTTTGTCATTTAAGGTTGGTATTCTTGGAATTCAAATGATTTGGACAAGAGATGCAGAAGAAGCTTTGAATCATGCCAAAACAGACAAGAAGATTATGCAACAAACCAACCAATGCTTCTTGACATTGCTGAATACTCTTATCGATGTTACGACTAAAGATCTTACGAAGATTGAGCGAACCAAGTTCGAAACTCTTGTTACGATTCATGTCCATCAACGAGATATCTTTGATGATCTGGTGAGTGAATATAAGTACTTAGAATGAGAGGTCGATCGCACGAAAATTGAGCAATAACCTCAACACGTTTTAGCACGTGTTAATCCACTTTGGAGAATGAAATCGCTCAGAATAATGTATTGCTTTTTCAAGGATGATAATTTCATCCCGTCAACGAGATAACAAGTCCTAAAGCATGTAAAAGCCATTGCTGTAAGGCAGAAAACATTAAGAAATTACGTGGACAGGATTTTAGGCATGTTTTGCTTTCTCAAATGGGCTTTTTTGAGAAAATCCTTCATACTTTCAGAACAGAGTGGCTGATTTCAGTCAGGTCAGATTTTGAAATTCATTTGAACCAAGCCACTAAACAAGGACAGATTTTGTAAGACAGTAGCATGAGTTGTTTAGTTGACACAGGAATTCAAAGCGATTTGCGATCGCAGACATAGGAAATTCCCCCAATCAATAATTCAAAAGAAACAAAGGCGCAAGAGTTTCTTTGAAACCCAGGTAGCTAGCGCGATCGTTGTATATTCCAGAAATTGATTTTAAGAGTAAATATGAGCATATATCGAAAGAAGAAGAATATATCTGCATATCCACCACGGGCATTTTATTTATTTGATTCAGACGCTGAGCAGTAAGTATTTACCAACACCCAAAAAATAAGAGAATTGAATCGCCTCCCAATCGGCTTTTGAACCAAATAGATAAAATGCCCGAAGTTGATGTGAAGATATATCCTTCTTTTGATCTATGCCCATGTTTGCTTTTAAAAACAACCTCTGGAATGCACAGCAAGCGAGCTAGCTACATGAGTTTCAGAGAAAGTTTTGCGGCTTTTTCGTTTTGAATTTCTGGTTGTGGGAATTTCCTTTTCCTGCGATCGCAAATCGCTTGAATTCAGGTGTCAACAAAAGCAACTCATGCTGTGTCTTACAGAATCTGTCTTTGTTAGTCCACTATTGAATGATATATTTGCCAATATAATTGCCCTGGTATTTATCCAGGGAGCAATGACCTTTCAAGCAGGGCTTTTTTTGTTGCAATATTGTGGATAACTCAAAAATGAAATATGGTGTCAAAATATTATGAAACGTATTATTGTATTATTAAACATTGCTATTCATTTGGTTCAAAGAACATTTTCACTTCAGGCCACCTTTAACTCAATCACAAAAAGAGAAAATTCGATAGAGGCAAAGAGAACCAAATTTTGATGATTTTCAAGGAGAACGTCGCCTTTCTTTGAGGCAGCTATAACCTGGTTACCAGAGTCAGGTTAGGGCAGCTAGTAATCTAAGCTCTTCTACTTTCAGGTAAAGATGCACGTTCGCAGTTCATCAGATTTCGAATGGTTGAAACAAAGCAGATTTTATTTCAAAGATGACATCGATGATTGCATTGTCTCCATTACTGATGTTGATTTCAGCTATCAGAATGAATTTCTTGGTTGCACAGAAAGACTTGTCATTACACCCTTGACTGATAGATGTTACATCACGCTTGCTCAGGCATTGGGAATGGCTATGGGTGGCGCCCCGGCTGGACCTGCTGGAACTGGAAAAACAGGTCTGTTTTCACATGAACTTACAGTCTGTTCGCTCAACCCATAGACAAATTTTGCAACATGGTTCAACAACTGCAACGCTAATTTTCCTTCGTGCTTCATTTCGTCCGAGGCCAAGTACATACTGTTCTTGTAGTCCCACTTAGAGTTGTCTTTCAGATCACAAAGGGGAATTGTGTATGACAAAATCTTCGTAAAAACTTTCTTTATTAAGTGAAAACTCGAATGAAAAGGGAAACACAGTACTTAAATGATGGTTAATCAGATCGTAATTTTGAGAATTGTCCATGAATTGAGTAAACAGATTGTATGTGTTGTCCCGACCTTCAAAGCGAAGTACCGCCCTGACGCTTACAGTCATTCCGAAATTGAAAACGGGGAAAGTTTGCCCATTTGTATTCTACCGGGCATAGCTACAAGAAAGATATAAAACACTCTAATGTGTAAAATATGCAAGTAGACATTGTCTCTAAAGGTTTTACCTACAAAAACAAAAGCCCATTTTGTAATTAGAAATTCGCAAAAATTAAACCAGTTTTTCCTTCTCTCTGTCATTCGTTCTTTATTTTCCTTTCAGTAGGCTGAAAAGTAGCTATTTCTAGCTAATCTAGGCTTGTTATGCATACTGTATCCAGGCATGGTAATTTAGAC
>REGL01000047.1:269662-279831 GCA_004194395.1 Aurelia aurita complex sp. Pacific
CATGGGTAGTTAGACACTGCTGGTGTGCTTCTATGGAGGAGCGCTGGATAATATGTATCTGCGGGGGAAATTTTTTATAGTACTGCGGAGAATATTTTCGTTCTTTCGATATCTCCTCCGCAGTACCACAAAAAATTTCCCCCGCAGATACATATTATCCAGCGCTCCTCCATAGAAGCACACCAGCAGTGTCTAACTACCCATGTACCAACCGGTCGGTAAAGATGGTTGATTTCTTCTATGGTTCTTTTATCCTAGTCTTATGAAAGAAATCGTTTCAATATGCTGCTAGAAAGAAGATGCTACCTTTTAGTTTGTAGCAGCGCGATTCCTGATTAGAAAGTTAAAGGAGATATTTTTGGCCGGTGGTAGGACAACGAATACCACAGTAGACTGGAGTAGAGAAATTATAATTGCTAGCAATTAATAGGTAATTGACAAAAAGGTGATTGAAGCATTGCCTTTCGAGTGCCCAGAGCAGACGTATAAACCGCATTCGTCAAACGCAAAGTTTCCAACCAAGGATCCGTCTTACTGCTTGAATTAATTAATTTTGTATTCTACAACGCAACTATTTTAAAGTGCTCAGCATAGTCTAAGATTGTTTATGTAGGTCAAACTAAAAAAGGCAAGCACATAATTTATTGTCCAATATATGGCCGAATTCCTGAAAAGGAAGGGTCTGTATTCTTAATTTTCTTGACTTAAAAATAACTAAAATAGCTTTTAAATAAGCCAAAGGTATATGTTTAGAAAGCAATTTTATGCGCTACAGTCGGAATGGATTTTGGGGGGTATGCGCCATTTAGTTCCATTTCCATAAACTTACAGCGTATATTTACGGATTTCTTCGGTGTCTAAAGAATTCACTCTAGCAATTCATAGAAAATAAATTAAGGACTAAATAAAGCAAGCTAAACATTCAAATTACGCAAAGATGATTCCGTATCATACTTTACATAATATTTTTTTCTATCTCGTAGTTGTATGAAACACAGAGAGTCCGTCACGGCATGATGGCACTTGGGCCAAGCGGAGCTGGCAAGACTGCATGTATCAATATTTTGATGAAAGCTATGGGTGATACTGGTATGCCACATCGAGAAATGCGAATGAACCCAAAGGCTATCACGGCACCTCAGATGTTTGGTCGGCTAGATGCAGCAACGAATGACTGGACTGATGGTATTTTCTCAACGCTGTGGAGGAAGTCACTCAAGACAAAAAAAGGTAGATGTTCGCTTTTCTAGAATTTGTGTTGCCATCCAATCTTTTAAAGAACTGCATGAAATAACGAGACCAGAGGGGCTTTCTTACAGGCTGTTGCCCTTGAAGCAATTAGCTGATTACCCTATTTATTCTCTTTAGGTCCGATATTACCATTTTTTGCTATTGTACAATCATTTTGTCATAAGAAATCGCTTTTAAGGAACTCTAATATCCTCTGCAAGAAAACTAAGATATTCTACTCGAAAAAGTCAGAAGTCGTTTTGAGGCAAAGAAGCTGTAGCCTTTCTAACCTTTGGCCATCAGTTGCAAAACATTTTGAGAAAAGGCTTGCTTTTAATGTTTGTTGAAGCTTGATACTTCCTCTCATACATCTTTTCATGAAGTATGCAAAACTGTAGTCCAAAATGATAATATACCGAGTGTCCCAAAAAAATGTATACGGATTTGGTTGATTCCAGCGATGTGAATTTAGCTTCAATCAATGTCTAATCACTCTCAAAATGTTCCTCGATGGTTAACTTGAACATAGATGCATCGTGAGTGGGTATTGGTGCTTTGAGAGCAGACATGTTAATCTTGAAAGCTCAAATTTGCCTCTTCCTGCAAACCAGTGCTGTAGTCTTTTGGCCTTGCAAATTCTTAAAGCACAGCGTATAAATCAATGATAGCCTTGATAAAATTTTTGTTAGTCTGTTTTCCAGAAGTCATCTCCCAGTCACCCATTGGGCAGTTTCTTAATTTTTCATTAATTTCAGTTCTTAATTTCGATATACTTCAGCAACTTGCTCAGGCCAAAAGGCCAAAGCTCTGGTTTGCAAGTGGACGGAAATTTGAGCTTTCAAGATTGATATTTCTGCTCTCAAAGCACCAATACCTACAAACGAGGTATCTATATTCAAGTTAACTGTCGAGGAACATGTTTAGAGTGATTAGCCATTGATTAAAGCTAAATTCACATCGCTAGAGTCAACTTAATCTGTATACTTTTTGGTGACACCCGGTACCAAACATTTTCTCAGGAACTATGCCAAATTACCACAAATCCCCTCCATGCAGTTCATTTGAAAGAATGAGACAATAACATTTACACGTTTAACTTCAAACTTTTGCAAAGATTTGACGCCTATACGCTTTATATTTCTCTTCACACAGGTGAATACGTTTGGCTCGTGTTAGATGGTCCTGTGGATGCTATATGGATTGAAAACTTGAACTCTGTTCTCGATGACAACAAAACTTTGACACTTGCAAATGGTGATCGTATTCCCATGTCTCCATATTGTAAAATCATTTTTGAAGTTCATAACATTGACAATGCATCACCTGCTACTGTTTCAAGAAATGGCATGGTCTACATGAGTTCATCTGTACTCGATTGGAGACCAATTCTGGAGGTAGGTGGTCATGGATCTATTTTTCTTACTACTATAACGTCGCACGCAGTTAGTAGTGCACAATGTTTCTTACATTGCCACGCCAGTTTCTTCAATCAAATGTCAGTTTCAGCAATCTGTTCAATTTTGTCCTGCTTTGAAAGATCTAGTTTGATTCTGATGCTTTTCAAATCTTGCCGTATAAGGTTTGCACTCAGGCCATTTTTGGTCTTCCCTGTGGTCTTTTCTTTTCCCTGAGATTTCCTGCAAGGGCGTTCTTGCTGGTGTTTCAGGATGCAGTCGCATCAGATGTCCTAGCCATGACAGTCCTCTGGTTCTTATTTATTTTTTAGCTTGTTTGAGTCCATCAAAATTCATTAAATCAATTTAAATGTTTATAGTAACGCTAATGGTAGTTAGAACAAGCTTACACTACCTGTGACCCAAAAAGAAACTTCACAAGCTTGATCCGCGCCTTGCTTCCGTAGAAGATCAGAAATTTTTGGTTTCTTGTGTTATACCTAGAACTTCCATTCTTCTGACTATACTTGTTTCAGAGGCTCTCAGGGCACTGCATTAGCTATTTTGTGTGTCATGATAGATCGATGAAAACATCGGTTACGTTTGTTTTGCGTTTTATTTTTCGAGCAAAGCACCATGGTTAGCGATTGGTCTTGAACAATCGATCAATCAATCAATCAATCAATCAATCAATCAATCTCATGCTTGTGTTTCATGATTGAGCAATCTGTAATTTTTCTTCGTAGGGCTGGTTGAAATCAAGAGCTCCAGGGGAGGGCGATATAATCCAATGTCTGCTTGATGAATCACTCGACGATTTGCTAACATATGTCCAGCAAAATCTATTCCCAAAAATGGATGTTCTAGAATGTAACATTATCAAACAGGTAATCATTTTTATAGCCATTACTAATGACCCCACTCACAATGATGTCATTTCTTTTGAAATGTATCCTTCGCCTCGATATGATTTGGAGCTAAAGCCCAAATGCTTATTGCTCTTAGCAACGCATGAACTAATTTTGTATGTGTGGTTGCAGAAAATTCTTAGGCCATTGCTCTATTCTGAGAGTATAAGGAATATTCTCGAGAAGTCCCCTTCAAGAAACGTACAAAACAGGCCTAAAGTTAGCAGCAATGACTTCTACACGTTTTAGCATTTTGGAGGATGAAATAGCTCGGAATAATGTTGTATTCCTCTCAGGGATGACAAAAAATATTAGGAAGATTTGGTTATGATTTTAGGACTATTTTGAAAGTTGCTTGAAGGGGCTTTCTCGAGAAAATCCCTCATAGCTTCAGAACAGAGTTTCCGATTTCAGTCAGGCAAATTTTAAAATTTATTTGAACGTGTCTGCTATTGAATAATGTACTTCCTGACATTATTGCCTTGAAGCATAGGGCTCAAGTCTTTCAAATCTTTAAAGAGGTGGGTGTAAAATTCTATTCCATTTTTCATTTAATTGAATGGCTTTAAAGGAACTTATAGTACTTTGCTGTAAATCTGCCGTGGAAATTTTTGATATCTTGATTTTCTTCTAAATGGCGGCAATTTAATGATTTTTGAAAAAAATCGATGGAAAATTTTGCAAACATTTTAATCATCGTAAATCCTAAACAAAAGGAGGAAAAATCATATAACTTTCAAGAAAACCATAGTTTATGAAGGCCTACAATATGGTGAAATCAGTAATTTTTCTGGTTTAGAATTTAGAAATTTGATGACGTCATAGCATCAAATTTAATAAATGCCGCCATTTTGAAACTAATCAAGATATCAATAAATTTCCACGGCAGATTTACAACAAAGAACGCCAAGTTCCTTCCAAGCCATTTGATTCAAAGGAAACTGTAATAGAATTTTACACCGACCTTTTTGAAGATTTGAGCCCTATGTTTTGCCTTGATGTCCAAGGAGCAGTAGTGGCCTTTCAATCGGGGATTTTTTTACTCAACTGGTATTACAACATCTTTCAGTTTGTTGATCTGATGGATGGACTCATCCCAAACAAGGAAGACACTGGCATCCTTTCCAAACCGCACTTAGAGAAGCTTGTTGTATTTGCCATCATGTGGAGCGTAGGAGCTCTTCTTGAGCTCACAGATCGCGCAAAGATGGAAGAATATATGAAAGAAAACTGCAATTTGAATTTGCCAAAGGTTGAAGAGGGCAGTGGTGATACAATTTTTGAATATTGTGTGGATGCAGACGGTGAGATTTTATTTGAATTTGAATAGACGATTTCGCTAAAGATAGCGGCGAGGAGTTTTTTACCAAGGTGCATTGCGCTTTTTAATCGAATTCCTATAGAATCGTTAAAGAATCTTAATTAGAACGCAATGCATCTTGGTTCAAATTCCTCGCCGCCATCTTTAGCACAATCGTCTATTGATAGTCTGTTTCAAGTCAATATCAGGCGTAGATATCCACGAATAACAATGATTAAACTATTTAAGATCGTACAAGAAGAGCTATGCAACTAATTTGTAAACTTTTAATTCGTTCATGGTTCTGACGCTTCAACTTAATTTGTGAGATGTTTCGCATAATTTTGAGTACAGCATTTCCGTCTGCAATCAGTATTTAGCCCAAGTCCAGTTTCTCCTATCCAAAAAAGAAAACCAAAAATGAGCTATTCACTATGATGTCAATTTTAACCTTTTGATACTCAGCTTTTGCGAGAGAGCATAACTACATGCAACAAATTTCATTTCATTAGAAAGCAACCCAAGGATAATATCATTTTATCATTTTAGTGGTTGAATAATGGATTGAATTGAGCACTAGACTAAACCTTTCAACCAAAGCCAGATTGCGAGAATTCTTTATTTTAGATTAAGATTGTGCATTGTAAATTATGGATGAATTATCGAACTGAAGTTAAGATTTTTAACACAATATACCGGATGCGCCAAAATAAACTATCCGCTTTCGCAGTCCACGATAAATCGTACACTGGGCAGATTTTAAAGATTTATGACTTAATCTTTAGGAAAAAGCATGAATTAGATTCTGGGATCTTTTGCAAATTTTTTTGTTTCAAATTTTAGAGCCATAAGGGGATTTCTTAAAATTGCTGTTTTCGAAAACACCGAAAACAATAAAAAAATATCATCGAAATGTTCTGCCCGTTCTGCCTCACCCGGCGGTTTAATCAATGATAGAGGTCAAATATCATCCCGCCGTCTTTTCTTTTAGGAAACTGGGAGCATTGGAAAAACAGAGTGCAAGAGTATATTTATCCAACAGACAGCAAACCTGAGTATGCCTCTATTTTGGTACCAAACGTAGACAATGTGCGAACTGATTTTCTCATCGATTGCATTGCTAAACAGATGAAGGTGAGGCATAGGTTGTAATTCAAGTTTGTACGTGTACTTTCATTTGAAGAATAATTAGAGGCATTGAGTCAGGACAAATAGACCGGCTTTGTCATGAATCATGTTGCCCATATTATAAAAATCATACGATGAAGATAAAGTATCACTCCTATTGTAACACGATGCATTTCGTGTGATCAGTTTAATTTCAAATAAAATTTGCTATGCAGATGCTCCGTTAAAAATCATATTTCAGAGACTGGTGATTCTTATGTATGGGTTTCTTTATTCTATGTCCATGGGCACCGTGAAGATAGAATATTGGCTTATAATAGGCCTAAAGCTTTCCCTCCTGGAGACGCATTTTGAAATTAGGCCTAGCTAATGGCGGGTTAGCTGCATCGCTTGCAGTGTGACTTGACAGTTTCGATAATACGAACACAGAAGAAAAGCAATAATTGTGCTTTCAACATTGAATTGATGCTAAGCATGCTTTAGTCAACAAAGGACTGGAGGTATGTTGCGAAGGTTGCTGATTTTTGGGCATCAGGCCATAACGGACAAGAACTAAGATAGGCTTTAGGCCTCCTATTATAGGCCAATGTTTGATCTTCACGGTGCCCGTGGTATATCCTCGTTCTTTTCCAGGCTGTTCTTCTGATCGGTGAACAAGGAACAGCAAAAACAGTAATGGTTAAAGGCTACATGACAAAATATGATGTGGAACGACACATGGGCAAAGGATTCAGTTTTTCATCAGCCACAACACCGTTGCTAGTACAGGTATGCAATTCTCTCAAAGTATGATTATTTTTCTCGGTGTGTCAATAACTTCATATAGAGAATCTATAGCTTCGGGTTGTTCACTTACCAATAATTGGTTATGCTTATTTTAACACAGTCAGAAAGATGGGTCTGCTAAGCTGCTGGTTGCTTTTTTGTCGAAACTCAAACGAAGTTTTATTCCTGTTGAAAATTTGCACTTACCGTAGAAGCTCTATTAAGACCCCATGGGGCTTATTTTATTTTGGACACTTTTTAGTCCTTTTTGCATCACATTTTGCGGTTAAACATACAATTTTACGAGTTAAATACATGAATTCGACAAAGTTTTATCTCAAAACGCATCAAAATTAACATGCAAACTTATTTAGCTCAATAACTGGAGAATCTTTGGTAACCTCTGGAATTTGATCTAAGTGGGGGGGGGGGGCTTAATAGAGAGGGGGGCTTAATAGAGCTTTTACGGTATATTGCGTATTGCAGGCAAAAAGTTTGGGCATGATTTGCAAGAGCCAATTTCGAGTTTACACAGTAAACCAGCTTACTGCCGCTTTTGAAGTGATCAAACAATGCTAGCTCTTAAGATTGCACAAAAAAACATTGCATAAATGTCTGTTTGAACTATATCTGTTTTTTTAGGTTTTAGATTTTTTTTTATTTATTTGTTAGTATTTTGACAGATATTCTGCATTAGCGGTGTTGTTTTCTCGTAAGCTATGTGGCACCCTTTCTCGTGTGAATTTTTAGCTTATTTGCTTTGAAAGATAGGTCTGAAGAACGATTACTAATGATGTAAAACATGAAGTAAGATATTAGGAAAGCAAATATGCCTCCTTGTCCTTTGTTTTGTAATCGTACATAACATTTTTTATTTCTGTTCCCAATGATAACAGAGGACTGTGGAAAGCTACGTTGACAAAAGAGTGGGAACAACTTACGGTCCTCCTGCAGGACGAAAAATGACCGTTTTCATTGATGATGTTAACATGCCTATTATTAATGAATGGGGAGACCAGGTTAGTGAATTATTTTGTTATAAAAACTTGCTCACTGGTTGGACCAAAAAAAACTTCAAATGCTTCAAGATTCATCATGCGGAGACTACTTGATATGTATGTATGTATAAATTTGCCACTATATGATAATTAGATATTTACAATGTGTTAAAAGCTAAAAATAGATAAATTACAATCTTAATACAAATTAGATAAATACATATGAAAACACCCCTAATTGTAGTGACAGGGATGGCCTTCAATGGTCGAATTGACCTTATTTCCTTCATTAAATGATCCCCTCAGACGTGGTTTCTTACACGGAAAATGTAAAATTGTTAGACAGAAAGAAAAATAAATAAGATATAACGAATGAAAATCATGTTTAATTCATAAAGACGAATCCAGTGATGTTACAGTTGTTTCGACAAATTCATGCAATGATTAGTAAATGGCTGCCATGTTAAAATAATTCTACAAATTTGGTGACTAAGACGTGTTAATATTAGAATTTTTCGAGACAGTTTTTCTCATCCTCGGCTAGAGAACTTTAACGCGTGTACAAATTGATAGTACTTGGCTTAGTGAAATACTGTCACTAGAATTTCAGCTTGCATTTGTAAGCCAACAGACATTTCTTTGCGATAAGCAAGTTTCACTCTCTCTCTCCCTCTCTAGATAACAAATGAAATCGTGCGACAACTGATGGAAATGAATGGGTTTTACAATTTAGAAAAGCCAGGTGAATTCACCAATATTGTTGACATTCAATACATTGCTGCGATGATTCATCCTGGTGGAGGAAGGAATGACATCCCTAGCAGGCTGAAAAGAGCATTTTCCATCTTCAATTGCACGTTGCCATCAAATAACTCCATCGACAAGATTTTCGGTAAGTTTTTGTTGCATACAAAATCGCAAGGAATTAATAATTATGCTATTGGTTGGCCCAAGAGAACGTCTGTCTTTTTACAACTTAGCAACAGTCCATTTTGATGCTGGTCTTTAAATTTGTATGCACTGTGTTGTTGTAGTTGTTTTAATTGTTGTTGTTTTTGTTGCTGTTGTTGTGCTGTGCTGTGTTGCGTTTCTATGGTTGTTAGTGATCATGTTACAGGCATGGTCATGGTTGTATGAAGAAAATTTTTGAATTATTGTTTTTGAGCTATTGTTTTCAGAAAACACAGCTTTTCATGGCATGAGCTTTGTCTATGATGCAACTAATTAGAGAATGGGAATAGATGAACACTGAATTTGAAATTGTTTCTTTTGATTTCATAAGATGCTCAAAATTTAAAACGCTTTCACTAATTTCAAATTCATTGCAGTTTTTAATGCATGAATTGGCAATCTCTGTATTCAGCTTGGTCTTTGAAACAAACCTTGCACTCAAAAGAGGAACCATTCTTTTCAATTAACGCTTTGAGTTCAATGAGCTGTTTTACAAGTACAAGCAATGTAGTACTTTAGTTAATATGCAAGTTTTTTCGTAAGGATTTTTGATTTGTCAGAGTTACTGCTAGAAAGAAAACTCTTTTTCCAGCCCTGCAAAGGAAAGCCTATTATCAGTAACATCGTCAAATTTTATCGAATTTTGAATTTTTTAGGCCACCGGCTGTGAAAGTCATAAATTTTCACAAATCATAAAGATTTTACTGCTTTGTTGCTCAGTGGAGAGAGATAGTCCCCAAGAGAAGATTTTTACCTTCTGAATTTTTTGATTCAGGTGTAATCGGATGTGGGTACTTCTGCAAGGAACGATTCTGCGAGGAAGTGTGCGATCTTATATCAAAACTCGTTTCATGCACGCGTATTCTTTGGCAGAAAACAAAGGTTGGTACTTTATTTTCATTCAGTTTCTTGACCTGTAAACATTTTCTAATTTTTCCAGCCTCTAGATGGCAAGCATAAGCTCTTGGCTTTGTATCCGGCAAAGCTTTCCTTTCAGCGGCTTACATCTCACATGAATGCCAAAGCTGAAAACAGCTTATTTTTTCAATCGATACAACGTTTCTCGCCCTTGTCTCCGAATTTCGATAGCTTCTGGTCCGGAAAGACACCAACTTAGCAGTTTGTTTTATCTTCAACGATATGCAGGGTGTTTCAGAAAAAACGCAACCCAACTATAATTGAAAATTGACAAAAAATAGGAAGATCTGAAAATATGTAATGTATACTGCCTGAAAGCACAATCTATCTTCTTTCCAATGATACGCAGTTTGGATACATTAATGCAATTATTTATCATTTAATTGATATTTTAGAGCATAGGTTCCAAATCTTTAAAAAGGCTGGTGTAAAATTGAGTGACCTATTTCTCTGAACTGAATGACTTCAAAGAAACTTTAGCTATTTCTCTATAATTCTACCATTGGACTTTTCTGAAATCTTCAATATTTTCAGAATAAGAGTGTTTTTCTTCTTTTTCAAGAAATCAAGAAAAATT
>REGL01000047.1:291911-302201 GCA_004194395.1 Aurelia aurita complex sp. Pacific
CCCCCCCCCCACTTTTATTCCAATTTATTAATTCTTGAAAAATTGAAATGGTAGTAAACATAATTTTTGAATGGATATAAAGAGATACATGTTTCACTAAGAAAACGACTATTTTCAATGTTTCCAACCTCCCACCCCCTATTGCTCCAACGCCCCGATTATTATATTATTATATCGAACCATTTCCAATATTATATCGAACCATTCTAAACATCATGCTTTTAATTTCGACAGGTTTTGAAGGAGGTAACAGTAAAGGCTCAGGCTGCTGAGAAAGTCAAGAGTGGAGTGCAGAAAGTCAAAGACAAGGCGCAGGCAATTGTTGAAGAAATCAATGTAAGAAAACAAAAATGGTTGATATTACCAATCTATAGTCCTCCACCACAAAACTCAGAATCTTTTATAGAAGGAATGTCAAAACTGATTGATGAATTTTCTAGATATGATGATGTGATAGTCCTTTAAGACTTCAATCTAGTACCAGGCGACATAGCCTTGTCATCGTTCATCCAAAATCATGATTTATATAGCATGATCAACACAATTCCAACATGTTTCAAGTCTTCCAAGGGCCATTGCATCGACTTGAACATTCAGGCTAAAAGACAGCATTTTATGTCGATACAGTCGAAAACAATTGATAGTGATAAGAAATTTTGGAAAACTGTGAAACCTCTATTTTCTAATAAGAATCCCATGGGTGATAAGATCACCTTGATTGAAGATGGTAAAATCATCTAAACTGATGCGGAAGTTGCTGAGTGGTTTAATGAATATTTATAACGAATAATGATTATTGGTTTAAACCCGAAATATTTTAATTTTTGTGTTTTTGTGAAAAATGTCCATACCATGACAAATTCATTGGTTCTTTATTTTTATTACAGTCAGTCTGGTTCGTTTTAACTTGTGTTTTCTTCCCAACAGGCGGACAAAATCATTGCAGAAGAAAAACTCGCCCTTGCAAAACCTGCCCTGGAGGAAGCTGAAGCTGCATTACAGGTAGACACCTTGAATCTAGGGAGAGCCCCTTCCCAATTTTCTCAAGGAAACGAGATTTCCTTTTAATCGTTTAAGGCTGGTTTCCACTGCTGGTGCCCATTTTGCTGCACAGCCTGAGTTTTACAATCAGTGTTTATGAGGCTTTAGAATATATCAAGATACTATTATTTTTTAAATTACCAAAAGAATATAGAAAAGACTTGGATCTTTTACCTATACTAGAAAATTCTGTTTTATGATCACAGTGCAAGTACGTTTACTGTGATGGTTTGGGTAGTCACCCTGTAGGTGGAAAAAGATTATTTAAAAATAGCCTTAAATAACGGACTCATCGTATTAAACCCATAAATGCAACAAAAAACACCGAAATCAGTAGAAAGAAGACTATTAACACCTGTAAAAGAAACAATAACCAAAATAAGCCTGTAACAAGGGAAAAACTGTTAAATCCTGTAAGATAAAACCAAATTAACCTGAAAAACCTGACAGAAAAGAAATAAGTTAATAACTCACCAGTAACTGCTGAAAAGATAAACGATAACGATTTTCACGTTTATCTTTTCAGCAGTTACTGGTGAGTTATTAACTTATTTCTTTTCTTTCAGGTTTTCAGGTTAATTCGGTTTTATCTTACAGGATTTAACAGTTTTTCTCTTGTTACAGGCTTATTTTAGTTATTGTTTCTTTTACAGGTGTTAATAGTCTTCTTTCTACTGATTTCGGTGTTTTTTGTGTTTAATATGATAAGTCCGTTATTTAAGGCTATTTTTAAATTTTGTACCACGAATCATTTGTTTACATATCTTCAGCGGAAAAAGACTATTGTTATCATTATAGAATTGTGGACTTTGTTTGTGAATCTTTCTTTTGTTGGTGTCAAGCTTGCTAATTGCTATAATCTCTTCATAAAACATCGTATTTTTTATTTAGACAATCAAGCCAGCTCACATTGCTACTGTAAGGAAATTGGCCAAGCCTCCTCATCTTATCATGCGAATCATGGACTGTGTATTGATTCTTTTCCGAAATAAAATATCTTCTGTCATACCAGATCTTGAAAAACTTTGCCCAGTACCATCTTGGTCAGAATCTCTCAAGGTATGTGACTGATAATTTTCTAGATTACCTTTTTTTCTATCATATCTAAAAAGCTAAAAACTGTAAAATACAATTCAACTGTGCCAACCATAGCCGAAAAGACACAGGGTCATGAAGTTTGCACTATGATAGGCACTTACAATATTACTTAGAATTAGATACAATAAGAAAACACAAATATGAAAACGGTTAAGGAAAACAAAATACAAGCTAGGAGGGACATAAGACACAAGCTGCTGCTTTCCAACTAATGATTATTAACCTAAATTCGTTTTGAGTTTTCGATAAAGCAAATCGTTTCGTCCCTAATCATTTTATTCGCATTGATGCTGAAATCAGAGCTTCTAAAAATGAGTAGTCTGAGAAACATTTGCGATCTGATTGTTTTGAATTACTGGTTGAGAGAATTTCCATTGTCTGCAATCGCGAATCGCTTTGAATTCAGGTATCGACAATAGCAACTGATGCTACAGTAACAACCTGCATATAAGAACCTTACATTTTGAAATCACCATGTTTAGGTTCTTATACACATGATACTATTCTTGAAAACAGGATGCAAGGTTCTTAAATAGGTTCTTGTCAAAAGAATTAATTACAGATCTTCGGGAATTTAGGCAAATTATTAGAAAACAAGGTTTTCACATACTCACTATCATGACAACATTATATAAAGGACATCCTTATCTACCTGGCCGTATTTGTATCAAATCCATTCATACAAGGAATTTCTTACATATGATTTGTCTAAATTTCTTGAAACATTTGATCACATATTACCAACCAGTAGTTAACATTTAACTTTTTTTAAGATAAGAACCCTCCTTGAATTTCAGGATGAATTGCTTCTTCTGTAATTGGGTGAAATTAGAACATCTTAGGCCTTAGGTTCTTAGAAGTGGGTGGTTCTTATATGCGGGTTTTTACTGTATTGTGTTACGAAATTTATCCTTGTTTCTGGTATCTTTTTGTCGAAAAAACAACCTGATAGCCTAATAGCATAGTATCTGGAGCCGTAAACATTATAGCCATATTGACATAATTATAGTTAAGTTTGACCAATGCCAAGCCTAATTTACAAAATCTTTGCAATCTTTTCTGCAGCTAATGAGCTCGACTGGTTTCTTGCAAGGACTCCAACAGTTCAACAAAGATTCCATCAATGAGGAAATGGTTGAGCTTCTTCAGCCGTACTTTGACATGGAGGACTATGTCCTTGAGGCTGCGAAAAAGGTAAACAACAGCTTAAATTGACTTTTCATCAACATTTTAACTGAAATTTTACAGATTCACGCAGAGGGTTCACAGTTTCCAAAAATTGTTTTCAGGAATATTTTCATAATTAGATTTGGTAGGTGAAATACTTAAAATTAGTAAGAAGATGGAGGCAAAGAAACAAGACTTTAAATCAGCACGCTAAGGTCTTTCCAACTTATGTTCTCTTCAGAGCATTTGTTAGTCACACTCTAAAGAGACAGCGTTAGTCATCATTTGAAGAGAACATAAGGTCGAATGGCCTTAGTGTGCNCTTGTTGCTGGTATCTTCTTGGCAAAAATAACAACCTAATAGCCTGATGGCATAGTATCTGAAGTTGTAAATATTATAGCCATATTGACATGTCAGCAAGAAACCAAATGTGCCCTCCCGGTTCCCGTTTCCCTAGCCATATTGACATAATTATTGTTAAATTTGACCAATTCCAAGCCTAATTTACAAAATACTTGCAATCTTTTCTGCAGCTAATGAGCTCGACTGGTTTCTTGCAAGGACTTCAACAGTTCAACAAAGATTCCATCAATGAGGAAATGGTTGAGCTTCTTCAGCCGTACTTTGATATGGAGGACTATGTCCTTGAGGCTGCGAAAAAGGTAAACAACAGCTTAAATTGACTTTTCATCAACATTTTAACTGAAATTTTACAGATTCACGCAGAGGGTTCACAGTTTCCAAAAATTGTTTTCAGGAATATTTTCATAATTAGATTTGGTAGGTGAAATACTTAAAATTAGTAAGAAGATGGAGGCAAAGAAACAAGACTTTAAATCAGCACGCTAAGGTCTTTCCAACTTATGTTCTCTTCAGAGCATTTGTTAGTCACACTCTAAAGAGACAGCGTTAGTCACAATTTGAAGAGAACATAAGGTCGAATGGCCTTAGTGTGCTAATTTAAAGTCTTGTTTTTGCATCCGTCTTCTTACTAATTTCATTCATAATAATAAGGTTTCTCTTCTTTTTAAGAATTCAAGAAATTTTGGAAAAATGTAAACCACCGTAATTTCAAATTTTGTTGAAGAAACGTGAATAACATCGGAACACTTTCAAGAATGGCTTGTGTATCTGTTCTTTATTCCAAAATTCACAAATGACATTCACAGTGGCAAATGGCAGAAGAACGTTGGTCTTTTTCTACCAAGTTTGCAATAACGTTCGAAGCAGTAAGAATCGTGTTCACACTTTTAAGTTTATGCATAAACGTTTTCATAAATTTTGGACATACAAAGCCTGATTACAAAATCTTTAATTCTTAATCAAACGCTGTAATTCTGAAAATAATCCAGATATCAAAAATTGCTAAATTCAATTACTGCAAAGATGCATTTGTCGTGTAATCTTTTTTAAAAATTTACCGCCTATGCTGTTTTTTAAAGAGCAAGATTCAGATTACTAAAGAGAGATTTTTTTTATTTAGAGTTGTGGTGATGTTGCTGGACTTTTGCAGTGGACAAGAGCTATGGCTAAGTTCTTTGGTGTAAACAAGGAAGTTCTCCCCTTGAAGGTAATTTCCGTCTTTGATTTTTTACGTCATAGGAGTATCAGTAACTGAGTAGCCTGCGTTCAGACTCAACTGATTTGTTTTCAAGAAACCTCTCTCTGAAACGAAACCAGTTGAGTCTGCACGCCGGTTGTAACTGAGCGGATGAATAAGCAAATGAATGAATGAATGAATAAATGAATGAATGAATGAATGAATGAATGAATGAATGAATGAATGAATGAATGAATGAATGAATGAGTAAGCGAATAAATTAACAATTGAACTGAAAGAACTGTTAATTGATTGAATACTGATGTATCGGGTGAGGTAAAAAACTTTATCTTTTTAAAATCATCACAATTTGCTTATATTACCGTTCATGATAATATCTTCATGGCATTTACGTTAAGTAGTACCAAATTTGTTCAAACATGTCATGTTGCAAAGTCTTTTTTTTATTTTTCTCATATCAGTAAAAAATTTTACAAGGCAAGCTACTCACTACGCTACCTACTAATTACTCTGCGAAGCATTACAAGGACGATAATGTTAGCATAGAAAGAAGTAAAGACTACCGGGTGAATCAGGAATACGTACCACCCACCCGCAAAGCCGCACCCCAAGAGTCACCCAACCGACTTGCATAATTTGGTAAGATTTATCAATGTGTCGAAAAGGCATTGACAAAATTGTGTCCAGGCCTCAGTCGGGAACTGAAGTTGGCTACCTGGCTTTGAAGCAGAAGCATACCCTGAATTCACATGGAATGATTGTCACAATGAATTGCAACACCCCAATGGTTTCTTATGTCCTTAATGAAGCTCTTGTGTCCTGCAGGACTCGAACTGGCATGTGAAATCGCAAATTATAGATTTCTGCTTGGAATAACATTTTGTGAAAAATGCCGATGCTCAGAATAGTATTTCCATCGTTCCTATCCCGGAAGAAGAATATTTGCAACGTGACGGACTATTTGAAATCTGTATAATTCAACATATTAATAACCCCCTTCGTTTAAATGTATTTCATTGGCGAATTCAGAATTTCTCAATTTGTACCTCAGGCCAACCTTATTATTCAAGAAGCACGTCTTAATGTAGCACAGGATGATTTGGACGCTGCGCAGGCAATATTGGATGAAAAGCAAAGGGAGCTGGATGTAGTGCAAGCTATGTATGATGGAGCTATGAAGGAGAAGCAGGTTGGTTTTCCTTTTGCTTTTAAACAGACAGAAGGAGCTTTACGGGGTGAGTGGCCGACCGGCTTAAACAGTTTCCATCAGGAGACTGAAGTTAAGCTCGAACTAATGAGGTCAAACTCCGGATGGGTGACCTCTCAGGGGCCTGACCTCGTAACTCACCTCGCCGTTCTTCGGAATGGACGTTAAACTAGGGGTCCCGTGCCTGGATGCGGCATGCACAGTGGGCTGAAATTAGCTTTAAGTAGCTAGAAATACTTCCTGCCCACTGAAAATGAATTACTGAAAAAAAGCTTTTGATGCTATCAGGGAGTTGTCATTAGAGACAATCGCTAAAAAAGAACAGCAATCTTAGGACTCTTAGGTTATGTAAGGCTTAGATTTAAGCATGGGTAGTTAGACACTGCTGGTGTGTTTCTATAGAGGAGCGCTGCAACTGATATGTACCTGCGGAGGAATAATTTATATAGTCTGCAGAGGAGATATCTCGCGCTAGCTCCTCCATAGTAATAAATAATGTTCTCCTCCGCAAACTAACAAAGCTATGGGATTCAAGCACAACTGCGGCGTCTAACCACCAATGATTTAAGCATGTAAGCAGAAAATTAATTTGATTTTGAACTATTTTGATATGATTGTTTTATATTCCATTTGGACTTAATCCAGGTGGAGTCTACTGTTAGACTTACGACGATGAGTCTCTTGTATCCCGGCGGTAAACCTTGTTCAACAGGTTTCCCTTGTTCTTCTCTTGATCAAAGCGCCATCTTCAAGTCAAAGAGCACAGGGAAACAAGGGACTCTAGGTCATAAGTCTCGTCTGGCAATGGCAAATATTCAGTGAAAAATATTAAAAATTGGCCTGAAAATTTGCTTCTTTGAGGTACAGTAAAAACCCGCACATAAGAACCTAACATTTTAAACTCGGCCTGTTTAGGTTCTTGTGCAATGAGGCACATCCAGTAATCAGGGTGTAGGTTCTTAACATAGGGAAATATGTGAATCTGAATCTTAGCCAAACTTATTTACACTCTTGGCCTTATCCATTTCAACCCAAGCTTGCCCAGTTTACCCCTGTAGGCCCTGCCTCTCACAGTTCTATAAGTAATGTTTTGGAGTTCATGGAAGAGGTTGATTGGCAAACAGATTGCATTTATTTCCCAATGAATGAATGAAACGCTTTATTAAGAACCTAGTTAAGATGTCAGCCTGAAATAGTTCTTATTTATTGGGTACAAAATATATTATTTCAGGCTGTAGGTCCTTAATAGATGAAGGATCTTATGTGCGGGTTTTTACTGTATTTTGGAGAGATGGTTTTCATCAAAAGCAGATTGCTTAGGTAACATACTCTGAATCCTGAGAATTTAGACATATTTAGGACCCCAACACTTCGGCGTATTGCAGAAAACCTTTTGGATCTAAAAGAACGTTAACATGAGTTATCTCTGCAGGGATCCCGGTGCATAATTTTCATTGTCTTATCAATATTTCAATTTTTTTATTTTCAAAGGACTTGCTGGACGATGCAGAATCATGCAAGAACAAAATGGTGGCAGCATCAGCCCTAATCGAAGGACTGAGTGGTGAGAAACTACGTTGGACACAACAGAGTCGAGAATTTCAAGATCAGATTGGACGGTAACTATGCGGAAAAGTTCCTTGTTTCTACCATCAGGATTTAGTGTCCAATACTTAGCTTTTCTACCAATGAAGAAAAACGACAGAATCTCGCTTAATTTGTTGCTACCATAAGATTTGTTGTTCTTGTGAGGCAGTTAGGTGATACTTTCTGAAGTAAGCACCTTGGTCAACAGGTTACCTCCGTCTTCGAGACATTTATCTTACGGAATTAGTCATGGGACGTAACTCGATGAATAGATGAATATCATCAATGAAGATCTCTACTGAACATTCCATAAACAGACACTTGTTTGCTTTATTCAAGGGAGCAAGGTTATTCGTGCATAATGTTTATGGCCATGAAGTTATGCATGAATAAATTTGCTTTATTTAGATAAAGCAAATTATCGAGGTGACCTACTGCCTTTAAATCTCAAATATCAAAGGTCTAGAAAGTAGATGAATATTAGCTCAGTCCGTTGCATAGCTCCTTTGATGAGGGATTCATCATTGTACCGGGTGTCTAAAAAAAAGTACCCCCTTTTGACTCAACAAGGCAACAATACGATAATATTTCGGGACTTTTTGAATTCATGGCTACATTTGTTAGTCTTCAACTTAGATGCACATACCTTGCATTTGGAAATCCGCCACCAAACACCGGAGATATGAGTTCACAAGGTCAAAATTTGAAGTGCACCTGAAACCAGAGGTTTTGAGAAATGGCCTAGCCATAATTTGACAACAAACAGGCATTTTGCAAACGAATTTTCGACTTTGACCTTTACTTTTTATTTTTGAAAAGATTTATACCTTGAATTACTTCAATTAGGCTTGCAGTGATTTTTCTTTTGAGGAAACGGTCCTTGCATTGTATTCGATCCCAAGTGTTTTATATTAAAGAAGAGGAAAAAGAGCACATGCACGCTTATTTTGGAGATGTGGCACGATTTTATGGCTCTTACCACATTTTTACTATATTTGTTTAATCAGCGCCATGTCCATGCATCTTTTATTCTTTTCAAAAGGAAAACACGGAAGCATAAAGTCTACAGGTACTTTGGAAAATGTCCACGATACAAATCATGACTAGGCCCTTTTTCAAAACCTCTGGTTTTGGGTGCACTGTAAATGTTGACTTTGCGAACCTGTATCTCCGGTGTTTGGTGGACGATTTCTAAATGCAAGGTACGTGCATCCAAGTTGAACATTGATAAATTTAGCTGTGAAGTCGGGGAGCAATGATATCTTATTGCTTGGTTCCTATTTCCAGTCAAAAGGGCGTACTTTTTTCTGAGACACCCGGTATGCCTTCTCCTTGCTGTTATTTAACGTTTCTTTGTTTAGCACTTCGTTTAACAGTGGAAATATTAGTTCCATGAAGTGGATTATCGATAAACAAAATAAGAAGTGTAGAATGAAGATTGAATGAAAGCAAATTAACGGTTAGAAACTTATGGAAGAGTTGTGACTTGGTTACAGTAAAAATGAGATTTTGAGGCAGAATATACATCCATAGTAATTAAGTTGCAAATTTTGCTAGAAAAACTCTACAGGGTCTAGTTTCGGCTCCCTTTTTCAGTATTTTGTATATTCTTCTTTCTTTTATATAATAATAATTCCAAATTATAATAATTATTATTATAATATATAATAAAGATAACAATATAGTAACAATTCTTCTTTCTTCTGAGTTGCCTTCCATTATTCCGCTGAAAATGATCGTTTGGTATTAGCAAAAACTTGTTCTCTTTTGTTTTGAGATAAATGTATAAGTTTGGATTTTTACATAGATTTCATCTTGATTGATTTCAGACTTGTTGGCGATGTACTTCTGGCAACTGGATTTCTATCCTACACTGGTCCATTCAACCAGACATTCCGAACTAGACTTAGAGACAACTGGGAAAGAGTTTTGTACAAAAAAGGAATTCCATACAGTGAAAATCTTAATGTTACTGCAATGTTGGTCGATAATGCAACGGTAAGTCGTTTGTTTTCAATTTCCAGATCAATCAAAAATTATTTAGACATTTAATAATAATAATAATAATAACTACGACTCATGGACTGTCATATTGCAAATTGGGACGAAATTCTTTCCCTTGATTTCATGTTCGGATATGGAAACTATAGCAACACTGTACGTAAAGCTGAGTGCTCCAGGCAATGGCGGATGGGCCTAAGTTGTCGGCTCAAGTCTCAGATGATAAGACGCCTCAAAATTCAAGTTTTCAGTGATGTTAGCTATGAACAAAAGCCACAAGTATCCAGATGAATGCTTCCTCAATCCAAGAATAAAAAAACCTTTCATTTGCAACTAGGAGTTCCTCATTTTTGAAGGCCACTGAGCTTCACCACAGCAATGGGAATTTCCATCTCAAATTTTTGTGTGAAAGTCCATAAGTCCCAGTTTGAGCAAAGCATATTGTTGTTGTTGTCGTTGTTGTTTTGCGATAAGTAGAACTATGTTGTGAGTCTAGGAATCTGATAGATGATTTGAAAGTTACAGGGTTTCAAATGTCTTAGCATTTCGCCCGATATCGTATTTGAAATCATCATTGAGGATCTCAATTTTAAAATCATTACATTTTATTTCATATGTTATTTTATG
>REGL01000047.1:304758-316726 GCA_004194395.1 Aurelia aurita complex sp. Pacific
GTTTTCATGTCGAAAAGAAGATCGATAAACTTGGTCAAATTCAAGCCTTAGATGGCATGAGAAAGAAACGGCCTATTTTTCCAGTCAACATTTTATATGTGATACAAAAGGCTGAACTCGTATTCGTATTCTTTGAACTCAGTATTAACAGAATTCGTATTCTCTGAACGCCATATATTCTATGAACGACATGTAAGTTCAGCCTTTTGCATCACATCTAAAATGTTGACTGCCAAAGAAGGCCGTTTCTTTTTCATGCTATCTAAGGCTTGAATTTGAGCAGCTTTATCGATCTTCTTTTCGACATGAAGAAATCGGCCTAAACCACAGCCCACATCCTCAAATACAACTTAGCCTTTTGGCAATTGGATGAAATGAAGTTTTTGAAAATCGGTTCATTGGTTATGAATATATGAGCAATCAAACGATAATACATCATTTTGGGACACCCTAGACAATTTTTTAATCTGGCAATCGTCTTGGCATTTTTGCAATCTGCTTTGAAACCAGGCAGTTCTCAAAACAACTATATTTGAAGATTTAAACTTCGCGAAAGACTAAAGCTATACGTAGAAACACAATTAGGCCGTTCTTCTTTGAGCCCAAAGAAAATTTTAAGATTGGTGGTGGAATCGAATTTTCGTGATTTTCAAACGTATCTATATATTTGTTTGAAAACCCGGTAATGTGTCCATGTAAGTACAGCCACGTATACACTCTTGTCAAAATATGCTGACGTGATGCTGACGAAGAACCTCGAAGTGCGCACTGTGATTGGTAGAATTTAACTGATCACATGGAAAACTAGAATTTAAATTTCAAAACGAGACTGCCTGCTGTGAGACTTCGGGTTCAGCTCTAAAAGCGCAACCGCAAGTAAGTCATCAGTCTGCTTATACGAGAGCTGGCTATCTTTTCAGTTCCATGGTAAAGTGATCACATGAAATATCACGTGAAAATAATAAAGATGCTGTACTTACATGGACACATTACCATTTCTTTACAAGTTCATTTCTTTCATCTTCAATAGTCGACATCACTAAATCACAAGTATTTTAGAACGCATCTAGAAGATGCACTGTCACTTGGAAGGCCATTGTTGCTGGAAGATGTCGGAGAAGAACTCGATCCTGCACTTGATAATGTGTTGGAAAAGAATTTCATCAAATCTGGCTCTACTTTCAAGGTAATCTTATGTTATGTCAAACTGTGTGTCAAATTGTGTGTCAATTGTGCCAAGGATGCTAATGTATGCCTACTTGACTGGCCAGAATTCATCAGGACTTTCAGTAGCCCTAAATTTTGATGGTCATTTCTCATAAACATTCTAAGTACGTTTACACTGTACTGGCCGTGTCAGACAAAGTATACACGTGTGATAGGCCAGGATAGATCATGCCCTTTGCCGAAAAGTTAGATTTTGCAAATTCGTTTGATTTTTATGCTCTGTAACTTTTTCGAAGTCAAGAACTTTCGAAAATACAATACAAGAAAAGCCCAATAATCGTAGAAGGCTAGGAGCTGCCCCTCCCCCCCCCCCAATCGTTGGAGAAAGTTAACAAATTCAGTCATTTTTGGGTAAAAGATTTGCTTCAAGTCGGGCAGCAAATTTTTGTAATCAATAGAATTTTATCGGGCAGCAGCCTTAAGTCTTTAACTTGCCATATATTGAGACGGTAGTTGCTTCTCCTGGATTTCACTGGGAATGTCTGTTAACCTCCTTCGGAAATCCAGTGGAATCTGAACATTTCTTTCGCGCAGATTTCCTCTCCTTCTTTCTTTGGGTAATATTGGTGCATCGTATCGATCTCACATATCAAATTTGAGAATTGATTCTCACTTTATCCTTCGGTGCAAAAAGAAAACTTTTCATTTTTTCCTTCAAAGGTCAAGGTTGGAGACAAAGAAGTGGACGTAATGAAAGGATTCACCCTCTACATCACAACAAAGCTTGGAAACCCAGCCTACACGCCAGAGGTATCATTATCAATTTTTATTTCTGAGTTATGAATTGACTTATTCTTAGAAGACATTTGCCCAATTTTAGAGACGTCTTGGT
Organism: Aurelia aurita complex sp. Pacific; assembly: GCA_004194395.1. Taxonomy (NCBI): domain Eukaryota; kingdom Metazoa; phylum Cnidaria; class Scyphozoa; order Semaeostomeae; family Ulmaridae; genus Aurelia; species Aurelia aurita complex sp. Pacific. The sequence goes on from REGL01000047.1 coordinate 306,818, forward strand.
CATATTTATATTTCTATCCAGCTACGTCCTGGGTTTAATAGATGGTTGTTTTGATTTTTAGATAAGTGCAAAATGTGCCATTATAGACTTTACTGTCACTATCAAAGGTCTTGAGGATCAGTTGCTGGGAAGAGTCATCAACACAGAGAAACAGGTTTGTAGTAAAATGGTTTTCGGATATAAGTGATACGAAAATGAGGCCAATCTGCTATGTTTGAAATATCTAGGGATAGTAATGCTCATTGGTGTTGTTATTTTTACTAGGGATAGTAATACAATGTCGACCTTCGACAATTCTTTTTCGACACTTCTTTTTTAAGCCAATAACTCTCAAATCAGGACGACATTTATTCACATTCAATACGTAATATTTATTCCAGTAAAATCCAATTTATTCAAGATGCATTGAAGCTATGAACAAGTCCTGTCTATTGTTTGTACACAAACTGACAGTCTTTATGCGTTACTTACAAGTATTTATAATTTTGCAATGACAATTTCAGGGTCTTTGTTGCAGTTACATGATGTCAGATAAAAATATTTCAAAGCTTCAACGAAAATTTTGGTCCCATTAACTGAACATTTTTTCTTCGTCTAAAATTGTTTGATGTTTTGTTGGAATTTGTTTCTGGAGACGTTTGAAGCCTTGGTAAAAGAAGCAAACATTGTTTTTCAAACATTTGAGTTTTGTTTACCAAACAAAGTATTTGTCAAACAATGTTTGCACGTTTGGCCAGGGATTGATACCAGCTAAATTTTTAACAATGATCTTACTCTAAATCTTTTCATTATTGCATGAACGTATTTTGAATGTGTTTTTCAGGAACTGGAAGCAGAGCGAGTAAAACTGATGGAAGATGTCACAGCTAACAAAAGGAAAATGAAAGAATTGGAGGATAATTTGCTGTTCAGGCTCACAAGTACTCAGGTAATGCTACTATGTTTTAGGAAAATTGTTGCAATGTTTTGCAGCGCTGTACTATCCTTTGAAGATGAAGGAGCTTTCTCGTGCTAGCCCTCTCTTCACGTCCTTACCAATATATGTAGGTAGGTGTGGGTCTGCTGAATTGAATAACAAGAACTGGTTTTGTAAATAATAGCATCAGTTGCTTTTGATTGACACTTCAATTCAAAGCGATTAGCGACTGCGGACAAAGAAAATTCTCTCTACCAGTAATTCAAAACAAACAAAGCCGCAAAAGTTGCCCCGAAGCCAGTAGGGCAACCTCTCGCCTTGTGCATGTGAAAGGTGGTTTTAAAAGAAGATATGTGCTTATAATGAAAGAAGATGGGTAAATCTAAATTTCTGCACGGTGGTTTTGTTTATTTGATTCAGGAGCTGTGTGGCAGATACGCAAAAATTACAATGCCTTCTGCTCGGCTTCTGAATCAAATAAACAAAATCCACCAGGCACATCTTTAGATTTAACCTTCTTTCGAAAGTGAGAAACGGAGTAAGTCAATGCACAGAGTGTCCTAAAAAAGTACCCCGTTTAGATGGCTACTGTGGAGGAGCTGCAACTTCGATTGTCCCAGTTTTTACATAGTTGCATATGGTAGGCCCCAACTTAGAGTTTAAAACCTTATTTGACTCAGTCTGGCAAGTGGTTACTGATTTATGGTACAGGAAAGGCAAAATAAGTGATTTCCTTCACAGCAGCCACACAAATACCGTGAAAACTATATTAAGCCCCTGGGGGGCTTATTTAATTTTGGACACTTTTTAGTCCATTTTGCACCACATTTTACGGTTTAAACATACAATTTTACGAGTTAAATGCATGAATTCGACAAATTTTTATCTCCAAACACATCAAAATTAACATGGAAACTTATTTAGCTCAATAAATTTAGAATCTTTGGTAACCTCTGGAATTTGATATAAGTGAGGCTTAATAGAGCTTTTACGGTAGGGCACAATTTTTTGGACACCCTCTTGTGAGTCTTGTATATACGATATCGTTCATTCAGTACTCTCGCTCTCCAAGTTTCTTAACTTATCCTTTCCTTTATTGACAGGGATCACTAGTAGAGGATGAATCACTCGTTGCTGTGCTAAAAACAACAAAACAAACTGCAGAAGAAGTTAGCGAGAAACTTTTGGTTGCAAGTGAAACTGAACTGAAGATCAATGAGGCTAGAGAAGAGTTTCGGCCTGTTGCTACACGTGGCAGTATTCTGTATTTCTTGGTCGTTGAGATGAGTATGGTAAATGTCATGTATCAGACGTCGTTGCAGCAGTTTCTGACGTTGTTTGACAACTCTATGGCTAAGTAAGTGTCAGTGATATTTCGCTCTCTTTTTATAAAGATGAACAAAAAGGAAAGACGAACAGGAACATATATACACAAATTTTCTCTCAATTCCCAACTAGTTTCGACCGTGTGGTCATCATCAGCAGAATGAGCAGTATTTTCTACAGCAACAGATTTTACAAATTCTTTTTATAAATATGACGTTAAATTAATTGATTGAACTTACGAATGATTGAGAAATGACGAGCCACAGGGGAACAATGTAATAACAAAAAACTGAACATAATTTTGTGGCTGATCCATTTGTTTTAAGAGCTATAATCTGATGTTTTCTGGGTGGTTTAGTTTGCTGTTTAGGCCATTTGGGGATAGGGTTTTAAGACGTAACATCCAATCTCTTTTTATGTGTATATATATATCTTTAGAGATTTATAATACATGCTACAGATTACTCTACCTACAAACAACTTGACAATACTACAAGAACTATACCATGAGGAGCAATAGACTATGACTACCCCTTGGCGTTAAATGAAAAATAAGAGTTAAACTACATACAGTTTTACATAAATGCTACAGACATAAACGACAAATACTTTACTGGAGAATGTCTAACGTTAGATGTCAGGTTGGGGCTGTAATGACTCAAAAACAAATGTTGCAAGAAAGACTCTTTTTGTGTGTGTGCTTTTATTATCATACCTCACACCTGACATCTGATGCGAGACAGGATTTCCAAACAAGTAGAAACGTTACTTTAAGAGACTTGCGTTACTTTAAGAGACTTGGTGGTCTTTCTCGCTCTTTTTGCCTACGTTCGTAAAGCTCTTTTTCTTGTTTTCATTACCACAGTCTTGACATCTAACCTTTTATTGTGATTAGCCAATTTTATTGAAGTCTTTAAATGTGCATCTCTTTTTAATATTGTAAATTCAAGTTTTTTGATGCAGTTGATTCAATTTTTATGATTTATTATGGTCAATGACGACTCAATAACCAAATCTTCATATTCCCTGGCTCACAGGCGCTGTGTCTCGCTGTCTTCCACTGCTACTATTATGGATGGAACCTGTTTCCATGAAATCAGAAGCATCATGTCTGAGCCTATGAGAGCTAGTGGTCCCGCCGCCAGATCTATCCTCATCTATCACAAATGCTGTGTTCCACCTCCAAAAACTCGAACTATCTCTTATTCATTCCTAGAAGCTCAATTCTCTGGAATCATCTTCCAAACGCTGTCTTCCCAGTCAGTTATAACCAAGCAGCCTTAATGCGTTCTACCAATCATCTTTAACTTGTTCTCCTTAGCTAAGTCTTCTTTCTTTCTTGTGCCTTGGGTACTTGTATCATAGGTAGTAATACCATTCCTTGGCACCATGGACTACCAAAAAGCGATTTGATTTCTTGTTATGATGAAGTAGATTTTATTCTATTTCTACAGCGCAGTTTGTAGATCATTAAATCTAAAGCTTGCCCCCTGTTGTTTCAAAAATTCCCCCACTAATCATACATAGAAAGTTAAACACAGTTATTCTTTGTAATTTTCTTAGAGCCACTCAAGAAACCCTGTTTTCTCTTTTCAGCTCAGACAAGTCACCAATTCCGACAAAGAGGATTCAGAACATTATAGACTACATGACATTCGATGTATTCAGATATGCTGCGAGAGGGTTTTACGAGACAGATAAATTCATGTTCACTCTTCTTACTTGCCTCAAGATTGATATGCAGAAAGGAAGTGTGAAACATGAAGAATTCCAAACATTAATCAAAGGTTTGTTCTTGTTTTTTTGTAAATCTCAACAGTCTCATTTTTTGCTCCCTATTCAATATGAAGGTTTGCAACAACAAATTACTTAAGACATTACCTACGATCTACCGGTTGTGCCAAAATAAACTATGTACATTTGGCAGACCACAATAAATCGTACACAGGTCCGATTTTGAAGATTTATGACTTAATCGACAGCAGAGAGCCTGAATTAGAAACTGGTATTTTTTCAAATTTTTTCATTTTCAGTTTTTAAAGCTAGAAGCGAGTTTCCTAAAATTTTAGTTTTTGAAAAACACCGAAAACGATCAAAAAACATCGATCAACTTTTCCAAAGAGTCGACAGGAATGGGCAAAGAGAGAACTTATTCGTGGTGATTTGCGATTTAGAAATCGACCAATTGTAATCTGCTGTACGGGAGGTCGTATTAAACCTCCTGTATTAAGCCCCCAAATCCCCCCGAAAGCGTTTTCTCTTTGTTCATTCATGTTGAATCTTTTAAAATGTGATCGACGTATTTTGATCGTTCTCAATGTTTTCGTAAACAAATATTTTAAGAAACTCAATTCTTGCTCTAAAAACTAATGACAGAAAAATTTGCAAAAAGTTCTAGAATCTAATTCAGGCTTTCTGCTAACGATTAAGTCATAAAGCTTCAAAATCAGTCCAGTGTACGATTTATTGTGGCCTGCCAAACATGCATAGTTTATTTTGGCGGACCCGGTACTATACCAGACTACGAGGACGGTACCATGAGGAGCAACATGTCATGTTTACCCCCTGGGATTAAACCTACAATGCAACTAATTATACAGCCAAAAAATGCTGAATACAGTAAATCCCCGCATATAAGAAACTCAGATTTTCAAATCAGGATGTCTGGTTTCTTATATGCAAGAAAATATGTTCAAATGAGGCTGGAAGATTTCTTATATGTCCATCAAGAAACTTTCTTTCACATAATGCTTTCTTGTGAAAAAAAACCATATTTAAATTCAAGGACGCTGCTGCATAGTAAACAAGCATGTCCCAAGAATGGTAATGGATGAAGCAAATATGAAATACTGTATATCTAGAGGTTGAACAGATTTTACAAATTATAGTACTGAAGCTACACAGAAAAACGGCAGTGTGGTTGAGTATTTTGTCAAATTTGCATCATTTATAAGAACTGGACAAAATGAAGCTGCCTGGTTTCTTATAAATGAGAAAATATTCCCTATACTGGCCTGCTGCAGTTTCTATATGTCCGTTTCTTATATGCGGGGACTTACTGTATAAAGACCTTTTTACGAATAAATACTTGAGCCGGTTTCACATTGTCTCATTCTAAAGCCGCACGCGTATTTGTTTATAAGAAGCTAAGAATTTGGGCCAGTGCTGAAAGTTTCTTACAACTATCAGATTTTGAATATGCAGAACTTCACGCGAGTTCCATGACAATCTTCACGTTTACTCTATATTTACTCATGTTTGCGCTATGCCCTCTTTAAATTTTTAACGACAAGTTTTTTAGCCTTTCCAACGTTCAGACACTTATTGAGTACCTTCTGAGTAAGATGATGCAAGAAGCAGGTGGAAATAGAATAAAATATGCCTAAGAATTTCTTGACTAGTTATGTACTTACGTAAATATTTTTTTCCTGATCAAATTCACCGCGTTTTACAGCAGTGTTTGTGAATTTCTCATGTTTTTTTCTGACCTGAAGGTGGTGCAGCATTGGATCTGAAAGCAGTAGACCCAAAGCCTTACAAGTGGATTTCAGATATGACTTGGTTGAATTTAGTACAACTCAGTAGACTCGGTACATTTAGAGGAATATTAGAGCAGGTTAGAAATCAATAGTAGTCTTGTCTATAGTAATAGTAGAGCAGTGATAGTAGTCTGAATTAGTTGTCATGTGAAAATGCCTGTGAATGATAGTAATAGACCTTTTAGCTATTCTGAGAAGAATCAGAATCGAACAAAATTTTGCTAGATCTTGCAGAGTTTTTAATCTGCACAATAGTGATAGAAGCTCTAACGCCACTCGATCGAACGTCGCGTGTAAAATGTATTAAAATATTGCTCGATCCAGACTCTTTTTTAAATAGCTAAAAGGTCTATTGATTGGCTTTGCTTATGCTTTACCAAGGGTAATGCACGAACTATATCCAACAGTCGGTGAAGTTTCAACAACTTTTTGTTCACGCTCCACTTCCTTTAGGATTTGCAGCCTCTTGACTCGGAATGAAAGCTATCTTCAAAAATTTTGATTGATGGCCACTAGCTAAAGATTAGACTAAGATTTGTGTAAAGAGAACCAGCAGGAGCGTTGTAGATATAAAAGTTTGCTGCAGAGAGCGGCGAAGCAGGATCTCTCTTAGCTAGAAGCCAGTAGAAGCATTGATAATCAGATCCAATGACTATGTAGAAGTTGTAAGTTTAGTCCTATTATGAGTCGTAGCTATAGCGTGCGACAGGTCTATCAGCAGCGATATGCGTTGTGTTTAAAGACAATCTGTCAGGTATATCTGATTTGCCGTAGCAAAGTCAGAGCTCAACACAACTGATGTCTTTTAAATCTGTGCATTTAGAATGAAGAAAGGCTGATCGTTATAACTTTCTACGGTCGTAAAAAGTCATTCGGATCAGTAGCCATGCAATTCTCCTATTCTTTGTATTGTCCTTATCAACCAATCAGATATGTGACAGACTGCCTTTAATCAATCAGGCTGCTGATATACTTCAATTACAGGCCATTAAATTGATTGGCTTTTATCCTCACTTAGGTAACAAGAAATGAATCAGCATGGAAAACTTGGTGCGACAAAGATGCACCAGAAGAACATCAAGTCCCGGATGGATACGACTTATCACTTGATACATTCAAGAAACTGCTCTTGATAAGGTTACTGTGTCATTTCACCTTAGTCAACCTTAGCATCGTCTCAATGAATCTTCTCAAAAACTTTGAAATTGATCATGTAAAATGTTATTGCCATTTTCTTTCAAATGGATTATTCGACGGGAACTTAGGAAATTTGCCTTAATTCTAGCGAGGACATTTTTAGTATTATCATTTTTGTCAGAATAACAATATTTTTGATATTTCTGCTAATTTGTGACGTTGTGAAATTACTAATGCCCCGTTTACACGATACCATTTTCTTTTCATACCGGATTGGTTTTATATCGGATTGCCCTTCAGTTTACACGAGACCGTTTTCATATCGGATTGGTCTTCTGTTTACACGAGACCGTTTTCATATCGGATTGGCCTTCTGTTTACGCGAGACTGTTTTCATTTCATATCGGATTGGCCTTCTGTTTACGCGAGACTGTTTTCATTTCATATCGGATTGGCCTGCTGTTTACACGAGATTGCACCAATCCGAAAACGCTCTAAAAGTGTCATGAAACTGATCCGATATCGTGTAAACGGTCGAATCCGGTATCAACTCAGCACGGAACCTCTTTATCAATTCTACGAGCCTCCTATTCATCTGGCGCATTGCGCAGTGGGTGTTAAAACAAAGGTGAATCCTCCGCAGCACAAGACAAAGCGTAAACAGAACCCCAATCCGATATTAAATGAAAACGGTATCGTGTAAACGGGGCCGCATTAAGCTGCAGACTTTTAGGAAACACCATCGGGAAACACCATCTTGTAGACCTTCATAAACTGAGGTTTTCCTTGATAACTCTACCAATTTTCCACAACGGCTTTCATCTTTTCAAAAATTTTCTTGACCAATTTTGGAAAAGGGGGACCCTGTAATTCTAAAGATAGCCCAAATACCAAAAAGTTTTTCCGTAGAGTCCTAGCAAAGTACCTGAAGTTCTTGTCAAGTCTTTCAATCGAAAGATGCTGTAAAAACTCTAGTAGGCTCCCGGGAGGCTTATTTCATTTTGAAGACTCCATAGAGAAAAGTCAAATCACAAGGTTATGAAGTGATAGTGTTTTAGTTCTTTTACCTTACAATTTACGAAGACATTTTCTTTGAGTTAGATACACGAATTCAACAGAGTTTTAATCCAAAACCATGTGAGCACTGCTATTTGAATTTTTTCGCTAGATAAATAGAGAATCGTTGCATTGGATACTACTAGGGAGCTTAGTATGGCCTTAGAAGGGAGGTCCTTATGAGAGATGGAGCTTAATGGAGATGGGGGTTAATGGAGGTTAATGGAGAGGGGGGACAAACGGAGCTGGTACTATTTTGCTGGGCGCGCCTTGAAAGCTTTTGTCCTTTTTCAGGTCATGGTGCCCGGATCGCACATTATCACAAGCAAGGGCCTACATTGTAGAATCAGCTGGTGAAAGATACGCCGAAGGAGTAATTCTAAATATGGAGAGGATGTGGGACGAAAGCGATATTCGAACTCCTCTTATTGGTTTACTTTCCATGGGCTCAGATCCGACCAGTTCTATTGAAGCTTTGGCGAAACGAAAGGAAGTTGGTAAGTGTGCTGTTATGCCATTCTCTTGCATATAGATAGATGGACGTTCGGTATACTTTATCAGAAATGAAGTTATGTGTTGACAGAAATCCATTGGGTTATCGTCCTGAATGGCTGGGTAATTATCCTATATGCGGCGGATAACCTCATACTGGGTGGGTTATCATGTTATACTGGATGGGTTATTATCCTAAATGCAGTGGATAGCCTTAAATCGGGTGGGTTATTATACTGGGTGGGTTAAGATCCTAGGATAATGATCTGCCAAGTATATCATCATATGCCGCCCAATATAAGATAATAACCCGCCCTGTATAAGATTATAACCCACCCAATGTAAGGTTATCCACCGCATTTAGGATAATAACCTACCCAGTTTAACATCATATATAACCCAGTATGAGGTTATCCGCCGCATTTAGGATAATTACTTCACCCATACCACAGCTTTGACTCGTCGAATCCATGCTTAATCCAGGGTTAACTTTAAAGAATATGATTTCTCGGCAGATTGCAGAGCAATATCGATGGGACAGGGCCAGGAAGTTCATGCCAGAAGATTAGTTCAGCAAAGTATGGCGAATGTAAGTTATTAGTTAATTTGACAATCCTTAACAACTTGTCCACATCATTTGTACTCTTCAACAGTATAAGTCATGTCATACAAGCAGGTAACAGTTGTACTTGTCAAGGATAGCATAGGTTCCAAATCTTTGAAAAGGCTGGTGTAAAACTGAGTGACCTATTTCTTTGAACTGAATGGCTTCAAAGAAATTTTAGCTATTTCTCTATAATTCTACCGTTGGACTTTTTTGGACAACCATCGTAGTTTCTAAACTGTTTGATGAAATAATTTCGAAGAAAACCAAAGTTTATGAATGCCTACAATATGGTATCAAGTAAAAGTCCGTCACTCATCTGATTTATGATTTAGAAATTTGATGACGTCACATCCTCAAATGAGTGGAAATGTAAGATACGCTATAATTTGAAAAATATTCCAAATTTCTAGAAAATCCAATGGTAGAATTATAGGAAAGTATCTAAAGTTTCTTTCAAGTCATTCAAGCAGAAGAAATAGGTCATTGAATTTTACACCCACCTTTTTACGCCGAGAAAAAGATTTAGAACCTATGCTGTCAAGGATGCATAGGGGCAATTGGTCTTAATGTTCAGTCTATCTTTCCAGAATTATGCGTTTCACTGGAAACTGAATTACAGATTTAAAATCGGAAGGAAATCTGCCTTCAGATGGCATGAAATGTACGTATCTACAGTTTGAAACAAAAAGGTGCTAAATTTCCAAGGGAATTGATGCCTAGGTTTTGATCAGCTTGCTTCGTACCAGCGAGCGAGGATAATTCAAGTCTTTCTCGAATCAGATGTAATGTGAGGTCTGCGATAACGCTAAATTACTCATGGAAAACACTTCAATTTA
>REGL01000047.1:320074-339424 GCA_004194395.1 Aurelia aurita complex sp. Pacific
ACTACATACAAAAATCCTTTAACTAACAACAATTAACTAAAATTACAATGACAAGTTACAGAAGATGACAATGGTAAACATTAACTTTAAACAGAAATAAAATTACAGAAATAGGAATTTGTACGGAGAAGAATTTTCTTAAAGGAGGAGCTCTCTCAATATAAACTAATCGAGGAGAGAGCACCCCCTTAGCTAAAAACCTATTGTTCAATTTGAAGTATTTTAAGCATTCAAAGATTGATTGATTGATGAAAAAGACCAACAGTTCTAAACTTGATAATTAGTTGAGAACAGGTGTAATTTTAGTTGACGACCAAAACTCATCACCGAAGGAGACTGTTTAATGATCAAGGGAATGTTGTTCCAAGATTTAGCACCAGTGAACCTGATAGATCTTTCACCATATTGCAAAGTGTTATGACGTGTCATGAAAATATCACCCTTCCGAGCCTGCCTTATTTCGATTTATACTCGTTTATTCTAGTTAACGACCCCTCTTCGTTTTGCGACTTCCTTTGCTTGAGAAACCTCCTTTTTACGTAAGAGCTAATCGCTTTGAAATGGCGTGTCAATGAAAGGCAACTTGTGTTATTGTCAGGACCTCTTTTGAGGGACTTGGACTAGGGGGCAAGCAATTGTTTCCTTGATTAAAAGGGACAAAGAACCTATTGTTTGAAAAGGTAAAGCAATAAAAGGGACCAGGGGTTATTGCCCACCCAGCTAGTATGTTAAAAGAGGCCCTGAATATTGTTATAAATCTGCCCTTGTTTTGGTAGATAGGATGTAGGATAACTCTGCTTGTTGTCTCTCATCAGAGTGTATCGTGGAGCACGGTGAGATACATGATTGGCGAAGTGCAGTATGGTGGTCGTGTCACAGATGATTTTGATAAGAGGCTCTTGAATACATATGCAAGGGTAAGCATTTTAGTTGTCTCGACTTGATACTGTGGTGTAGGAAAGGCCTCAACTTGGAACTTGAGACCGATCGGGCAAGTGATTAGAGCGTTATGTTACAAGAAAGTCGAAGTCAGAGGTAGCTTCAAAACCAGAGGCCTCTTGCTCGTGCACATCACCTTAAAAAGGAGCTAGAGTGTCAATAAGATTTCAAGTCAACATTTCTTCAATACAACACAGAACTAATTCGCGCCATTAAAGGCAAACTGTCATGGGGCTGATTGGGTAAATAAGACAAATTCCAAAAAAAGATAGAATAAGGCCAGCTTTGTTTTTTCAGTTGCCAGAGAAATAGATTTTATGATAACAACCCGACTCCTTTCATTCGGGAAAGGAAGTGTAAGGCTTGGTGAATGAAGCCCCACCAGATCTTGATTTTATCTGAAGATCTAGCCAAGCATATCAATGACAGTGTGCCTTTAAACTTTTAATTTTTGCGAAGATTTGATACAACCTGTTGTAGTGATTTGTAACTTTCTTAGTAAATTGTCGTATTTTAAATAATTACTTGATCACATCTGTTGTAGGTTTGGTTTGGTGATCACATGTTTCTGGAGGAATTCAACTTTTACAAAGGATACCTCATTCCAAAGGTGATACTGATCGATCACTTTCGTGAAGCGATTCAAGACTTACCACCGATGGATACACCCGAGGTGTTTGGCTTGCACGCTAATGCGGACATCACGTAAGTAAATCTGATAGTTCTTGAGAATCTGTGCAATATAAGCATAGGTCTCAAATCTTCCAAAAGGTGGGTGTAAAATCTATGACATTTTTCTTTTAATTGAATGGCATGAAAGGAACTTATGGTACTTTGCTGTAAATCTGCCGTGGAAATTTTCTGATATCTTGATTTTTTTCAAAATGGCGGTAATTTGATTATTTTTGAAAAAATTCATGGAAAATTTTGAAAAATTTAAATCATCGTAAATCCTAAACCAATAGAGGAAAAATAATATAACCTTTAAGAAAACCATAGTTTATGAAGGTCTACAATATGGTGGCAAGCAGAAATCTGTGGCTTTTCTTGTTTAGGATTTATAAATTTGATGACGTCATAGCCTCAAATTCAATAAATGCCGCCATTCTGAAACTAATGAAGGTATCAATAAATTGCCACGGTAGACTTACACAAAAAATTCTAAGTTCCTTCCAAGCGATTTATTTCAAAGAAAACTGCAATAGAATTTTACACTGACCTTTTTAAAGATTTGAGCCCTATGTTTGCAATATATACCTGGGGGATGCGTTGAAAGTAAATTGTCGGTTGGTGTTTCTGTTACTCACCATTATCGCCTTTGCTCACCTGACATCCAATGTGAAACCGGTTTCAGCATTAATTAGTTAAAATCTTAGTTGTATATTTTGTTGTAACTTTAGATTTATTTTCTCCATGTAAATGCCATGGGGCAGTCATGATATTTTGCGCCCCGTAGTATCGTCCTCATAAGTAGCGTATTAAAGAGACACAATCGCAAATTTTTTGTGTCTGAAAATCTAAACGAGATTCCTCATACATAAAGTAGAGACCTTGTACATTCTGAAGATATATTTGATACACGAAACTGAAAATTTAATTGACCGAGATTTATGAAAAGAAACTTGCAAGGCGAGAATTTGTCTGTTGTCTTTCCATTGTTTGTGCGCACGTGCCGCAGAAAAGTGTGGGTACAAATATGTTGTTTTTCCTTTCATTTTACTGTTTTATGATACTTCTAGAAGTCGTACAAATCTACTAAATACATATTCAGAATGTACAAGTTCTCTTCTTTATGCATGAAGAATGTCGTTGAGATTTTCCGATGTCAAAAATTTGCGATTGTGTCTCTTTAAGTAGCTTGAAATTCTATGTTAAATATATAAAAATAACTTCGAATTTTGAAAATTCATGAACATTTGGTTAGATTACGTATCATGAAAATTTCTTTTTTTAACAACAAGTGCGCCCCTAAATGCGTAACTAGCATACTTTTTAAACCTGCTTTTGACGGAAGTGAGGAAAAAACATGCAACACAGGCAGTAAGTTAAAAAACCAAACGACTAAAACTTCCTGTCTCACTTGGCAGTTGTGGTGGTTTTGCTGGAATTCTGTTGGGTAATTCTTATCTACCTTATTGTTTGTAGTGAATTTCCAGGACCAGGACATAGTGGCAGGAAGCAAATTGAAAGTTTAACGCCAATACTGAGCATCGCTAAGCATTTTGCTCAATTAGATAAATAAGAATAGATTGGCCACAACAAAATGTGAAGATGGAAGGAATCTCAGCCAGAATAACCAGCAAGTTCACTCTAGAATGGCAGAAAACACTGTACCTGCTTTGACAGTACTTCGTTTACCTAAGAAAAGGTTTCAGAAACATGGGAATGAATTCCTTGCTCATTGTACCGGGTGAACCAGAAAAGTTCCCACTTTTGAAAATTCATAGCATCAAGAGTACTGGAAGGATTGGAATGAATGAATATTTGCTTGACAGCCAAAAGATTACAGTATTTTTATTATTTTCCTCGCCTTGTTACAAGCATTGGAAAAATTGTAAATTCAAATTTAGAAAAAATATGTGGTTGCAAAATGACTGAAAAAGGCCTAAAATACATGATCAAATCAAAAAGGACTCCTCGCTCAGAACAACAGAGAAAAAGCTATTTTTCTCATGGGTGAGAGATATCGTCTGCACATTTATTGCCATGGGATTAAAAATCTTTATTATCTGTTTGATAATCTATGTCTTACTACTCTTGATAGAGGTGGAACGCCCGTGTTTATTGTTCTGTGTGAGGAGAGTCCTAACGATTTGATCGAATTTGATCAAGTGTTTTAGGCCCTTTTCAGTCATTTTGAAAGCATGAAATTTTTGTCAAGTTGAATTTACCTATATTTGCAGTGCTCATTAGATAACAAGAAAAATCACAAAAGTACTTTGATCTTTTTGCTTTTAACTAGAATTTCAATCATTCAAATCCATGAAGTACTTGTTGTGTTACGAATTTTCGAAAGTGGGAATTTTTTTCTGCCTCACCCGGTAGTGTTCTCGTACTATTATTTTAACCTGAAGGTACCAGAGCAATCGAACAAAAGACATATTGGATACAATTCTCAACATTCAGCCAAAGGATAGTGGCGGTGGAGGCGGTGAAACGCGTGAGAGCATTGTAATGCGTCTTGCAGCGGACATGTTAGCAAAATTACCACCGGATTACATTTCTCACGAGGTATGTTTACCATGATTTGTAACTGTTGCTAAAAGCAAGAACGATAAAACTACAGAATTTTCTTTCATAAGCAGTATTTCTTCAGCATTCTGTTAATTTTCTTCAGTCACGCTTTTGTGGTTATGATATTCATCAAGTTTTGGATAGTTCATTTCATAGTTCTTTCCATAAAAGATACGAATCCTCTCTCTAGAATTAAGGCAAATTACCTAAACTTCCCTTCAATCAATAGACCTTTTAGCTATTCTAAAAAAATCATCTGAATCGAACGATATTTTGATACATTTTGTAGAATTTTCGAATGTGCATAGAAGTGACAGAGGCCACAAGGACAGATTTTGTAAGACAATAGCATCATGGTTCGTTTTTGATCGACAACGCGACTCAAAGCGATTAGCGATAAAGGAAATTCCCTCAATCAATAATTCAAAACGAACAAAACCGCAAAAGTTTCTCTGAAACCCAGGTAGCTAGCGCACTTGTTGTGCATTCCAGAAATTGTTTTTAAGAGCAAACATGAGCATTGATCGAAAGAAGAAGGATATATCTACACATCTGCTGTGGGAATTTTATTTCTTTGGTTCAGAAGCTGAGCAGTAAGTGTTTTAATTACATCCAAGAAATAAGAGAATTGAATCGCCTCCCAATCGGCTTCTGAGCCAAACAAATTAAATGCCGGAGGTGAATGTGTAGATATATCCTTCTTCTTTCGATATATGCTCACGTTTGCTCTTCAAAACAATTTCTGAAATGCACAACGAGTGCGCTAGCTATCTGGGTTTCAGAGAAACTTTTGCGGCTTTGTTTGTTTTGAATTACTAGTTGAGGGAATTTCGTTTGTCGACAATCGCTAATCGCTTTGAATTGTGTTGACAATCAAAAGCAACTGATGCTTTTGTATTACAAAATCTGTCCTAGTTGCTTCTATCACTATTGTGCATAGTTGCATAATCTGCTAAACCTGTCTTTGTTGATAGAAGCTCTAGCACCACTCAATCGAATCTTTCATACCGGGTGAGTCAGAAAAAAGGATTCCCGCTTGGAAGGCCACTGCTCCATGAATATCAAAGCAATAATATTGAAAACTGTCTTGTTTTATTGCCAATATGTTCAATTAGGTTCAGTAATCTACCCCGTCTTAATCGGCCATTCCTGAAAGATGCATATGGTAATTTTCTGCAGAAAGCCCCTTCAAAAACCTGCAAAAACGAAAGAAAACAATGAGCACATTTTCCTTCCTAAAATTGATAACACTCAAATAAATTCATGTATTTTGTCCTCTTTGGAGAATGGAATTCCACTGAATAGGTCATCGATACCAGGGGGACGACTTGTTCATCCTCCCAAGAGGATAGCACGTGCTAAAGCGTTCACAAGTCATTGCTGTAAGGCCATTGTAAGGCAGAAATTTTAGGGAAATCTGTTCATGATTTTGGGCACGTTTTGAAGGTTTTTTGAATAGGCGTTCTAGAGAAAATCCCTCATGATTTCAGAATGGAGTGGCCGNAAAAAGCTATTTGTCTCATGGGTGAGAGATATCGTCTGCACATTTATTGCCATGGGATTAAAAATCTTTATTATCTGTTTGATAATCTATGTCTTACTACTCTTGATAGAGGTGGAACGCCCGTGTTTATTGTTCTGTGTGAGGAGAGTCCTAACGATTTGATCGAATTTGATCAAGTGTTTTAGGCCCTTTTCAGTCATTTTGAAAGCATGAAATTTTTGTCAAGTTGAATTTACCTATATTTGCAGTGCTCATTAGATAACAAGAAAAATCACAAAAGTACTTTGATCTTTTTGCTTTTAACTAGAATTGCAATCATTCAAATCCATGAAGTACTTGTTGTGCTACGAATTTTCGAAAGTGGGAATTTTTTTCTGCCTCACCCGGTAGTGTTCTCGTACTATTATTTTACCCTGAAGGTACCAGAGCAATCGAACAAAAGACATATTGGATACAATTCTCAACATTCAGCCAAAGGATAGTGGCGGAGGAGGAGGTGAAACGCGTGAGAGCATTGTAATGCGTCTTGCAGCGGACATGTTAGCAAAATTACCACCGGATTACATTTCTCACGAGGTATGTTTACCATGATTTGTAGCCGTTGCTAAAATCAAGAACGATAAAACTACAGAAGTTTCTTTCATAAGCAGTATTTCTTCAGCATTCTGTTAATTTTCTTCAGTCACGCTTTTGTGGTTTTGATACTCGTTAAGTTTTGGATAGTTCATTTCATACTTTTTTCCATAAAACATAAGAATCCTCTCCCTTGAATTATGGCAAATTGTGGCAAATTACCTAAACGTCCCTTCAATCAATAGATCTTTTAGCTAATCTGAAAAATAATCTGAATCGAATGATATTTTGATACATTTTGTAGAATTTTCGAATGTGCATAAAAGTGATAGAGGCAACAAGGACAGATTTTGTAAGGCAATAGCATGGGTTGTTTTTGATCGACACTACGATTCAAAGAGATTAGCGATCGCAGACAAACGAAATTCCCTCAACCAATAATTCAAAACGAACAAAGCCGCAAAAGTTTCTCTGAAACCCAGGTAGCTAGCGCACTTGTTGTGCATTCCAGAAATTGTTTTCAAGAACAAATATGAGCATAGATTGAAAGAAGAAGGATATATCTAACACATTTGCTTTGGGCATTTTATTCCTTTGGTTCAGAAGCTGAGCAGTAAGTGTTTTAATTACATCCAAAAAAGAAGAGAATTGAATCGCCTCCCAATCGGCTTCTGAACCAAAAAAATTAAATGCCCGAGGTAAATGTGCAGATATATCCTTCTCCTTTCGATATATGCTCAAGTTTGCCCTTCAAAACAATTTCTGAAATGCACAACAAGTGCGCTAGCTATCTGGGTTTCAGAGAAACTTTTGCGGCTTTGTTTATTTTGAATTACCAGTTGAGGGAATTTCCTTTGTCGGCTATCGCTAATCGCTTTGAATTGCGGTGTCAATCAAAAGCAACTGATGCTTTTGTATTACAAAATCTGTCCATGTTGCTTCTATCACTATTGTGCATAGTTGCATAATCTGCTAAACCTGTCTTTGTTGATAGCAGCACTAACACCACTCAATCGAATCTTTCACATAAAAATTTTTGAAAATATCGCTCGATCCAGATTCTTTTTCAGAATAGCTAAAAAAAGGAAAGGTCTATTCATTTGAAAGACAATTGCAATGTCTTTTTATGCAATTTTTAAAGAGATTTGCAAAGAGTGGCAGCCTTTGTTCCTTCGTTCTCGCACTTGTAATCTTCCTTTATTTCAGGTAAAAGGAAGATTGCAGAAAATGGGAGCTCTTTCATCAATGAACATTTTCCTTCGCCAAGAAATCGATCGCATGCAGCGAGTAATAACAATTGTTCGTACTACCTTGACTGATTTACACTTGCTATTGAAGGCNACTACTGAGGAGCTAGCGTTCATTATCTCTTCTGCAGGACTATATGAATTATTCCTCCGCATGTACATATTAGTTGCAGCGCTCCTCCATAGAAGCACACCAGCAGTGTCTAACTACCCATGGTGTAATGTTTCTTTAAAGCCATTAAATGAAAAGGAAATGCAATAATAATTCGTGTAATTGTTTTCAATGTTTAACGTTCGTCAAAAACGTGATATTTTAATTCTTTATAGATTTCTTCCGTTATTTTCTAATTTATCATTCTGAAACTTTACATAAATTTTACAATTGTATTAAACTTCTTGTTGGCTAAATTTTATCTTTCTCTTATTAGAATTTTACCGGTTCTATTTCTCCAATTTCCACAGAATTTGAGGAACGCTCTTGATAACATGTATGATGCACGTGTGCCTTATCTTTGGCAAAAGGTATGTCTGAAACTTCTATGTGTGTATTTAACCTTCTTTGTTGCAGCTTACCCAAAATGCTCTCACAGAAACTGCCAGAATAAATGAAATGACGTGAAATTTTCCTGGTCATCTGAAAGAAACTGATCTCTGTTGTTTTTGTTTCGGCAACCCAAATTTTTTTGCAAGAAACTAAGAATTTTAGCCAGTACTGATTCTCAGAATTATCTGATTTGTTAGTACTCAGAGTTTCTTACGAGATTCTTAACAGTCTTCATGTTCATTTCCTCTACCCTCGTGAACGTCTAAAAACGGAGTTTCATAAGTCTCTCAAACTGTTAGGCATTACTTAAGAACCTTCCGATTAATATAATACATGATCAAGTCAGAATAGAATAAATATGTGCTACGGATGACCTTGATTAAAATAAATAGTTGATTTGCTAAATAATTTTTCCCAAGCACTGTTAATTTTTTAGCGATCTAAGAGCTGAGTTTCTCATAAGCAGCTTCCTGTAAGGAAAGTTCATTGAAAAAGCACGAAATTTCCTGAGCTGATATATATCTTAGATGAATGAGATACACCTTTTAACAATAATTTTCTCTTCAAACATTAGTCGGAAAGGGCAGCTGTATTAAGAACTTCAGTAAAGGGAGGCCTTAATTAGAGTATAGGGAGGTCTTAATTTGTAGGCCTTGATTAGCTGCAATTTTAACTATTGTGTTTGTTTAGCCTACTTTATATAGAAATAAATAAATGATGATGAAGGACCACGGCGAGCATCATTGCATTTTGAACGTTTGAACATAGGTTCCAAATCTTTATCTCGGCGTAAAAAGGTGGGTGTAAATTTAAATGACCAATTTCTTCTGATTTGAATGGCTTGAAAGAAATTTTAGATACCTATCTATAAATCTACCGTTGGACTTTTCAGAAATTTTGAATATTTTTGGACATTACAGCGTATCTTACATTTCACCTCATTTGAGGATGTGACGTCATCAAATTTCTGAATCATAAACCAGATGCATGACAGACTTTTGCTTGACACCATATTGTAGGCATTTATGAACTATGGTTTGCTTCAAAATTATTTCATGTTACGTCAAACTGTTTAGAAATTACGATATGGTTTTAAGTTTTTTTGAAAATTTTTCTTGAATTCTTGAAAAAGAAGAAAAACACTCTAATTCTGAAAATATTGAAGATTTCAGGAAATTCCAACGGTAGAATTATAGAGAATTAGCTAAAGTTTCTTAGAAGTCATCCAGTTCAAAGAAATAGGTCACTCAATTTTACACCAGCCTTTTTAAAGATTTGGAACCTATGCTTTGAACGTTAGAGAAAAACAAATCCGGTGTTTTCCAGTTATGACAGGCAATCCATGTGTCATAAACTCAGTTGAATTAATATTGAAAAGGACAAGGCCATGATTATTTGAAGTACGTTTCATGATGAGCTTGTATCATATCTGCAGCTAAATTGAATTTTCTCTTTATCCGAAAGGTTTCTTGGGAGTCAGCAACTCTGGGCTTTTGGTTTACTGAGTTGATTGAAAGAAACAGCCAATTTTCATCATGGATCTACCAACGCCGGCCCAATGTTTTTTGGATGACTGGATTCTTCAATCCGCAAGGATTCTTAACTGCTATGAGGCAAGAAGTAACACGAGCTCATAAAGGATGGGCATTAGATTCTGTTGTACTTCATAATGATGTCTTGAAACAGATAAAAGAGGATATCACTACTCCTCCGCAGGTTAGTAATGCTTTCCTCCGCCTCCATGAGGTTTCTTTACTTGTTCAGTGGTTCCGTGCTCCGAGGATTTCGTGCTTCGAATATTTAATCGCAAGTTCGGTAGGCGTGCACTGTGCTATTATTTAAAATAACAGTGAAGCGTGTGGCAATGTATAAAGAATTAGACCGGCGAAAATAGAACGCTCAGGAGCAAGAGGAAATACAATCATAAAAAGGAAAATTGCTTGTTAAGTCCTTTCGGAACACGTGTGTCCAGTTTAAAAATGATTCTTTTCTCGAGTGTCTTTCTTTTTCGTGAGTCTATGGGGGCATCCAACAGTCCAAGAATATTCATATCATGAATGGAATGCCCTGCCGAATTGAAGTGTTACGAGACGTTAATGTCGCCTTACTTACTATTACTTAAAACTCGATATAATTATCTACGATCGGGCAAGGTTTCCAAATTTCATTTAGAGCCGTCCAAACAGGTCCGCTCTGAACTAAATAATGCAACACAATATATGGTCCGAAGTGATCTTTAATTCATCATTTTGTTCCACAGGAGGGCGTTTACGTACATGGACTATACCTTGATGGTGCTGGCTGGGACAGACGTGGCTGCAAATTAATGGAGCAATCCCCTAAAGTTTTGTTCGCAACCCTACCAGTTGTTCATATCTACGCAGTCAATAACACCGGACCGAAGGATGCTCGGTTGTACCAATGCCCGGTTTACAAGAAACCAAGACGTACCGACCTCACATACATCACCAACTTGTATTTGAAGACCGTACAAAGTCCGGACCATTGGATCTTGAGAGGCGTTGCTCTACTCTGTGACATTAAGTAACTGAAATACTGAACAGCTCGTTGTAAGTATAAGAACGCACGGATCAAAATTTAAGTTTGAAAGAATTTTTGCAGGTAATATCTTTCTGTTTCTCTGTAAATTTAATGTGAATTTAATGTGAATTGTTTATCTAAGCAGCCTCTCTTTTTACTCAAACTCTTTGAAAAGTTATTCTTCAACTAAACACTGTAACAATTCCTGAGCGTTATCCTTTTCACCAGAAAACTTACTCATTTCTCTTGGCATGTCATTTTCCTCCAAAAACGCCTTCCTCTTTAAAACATTTTTAATGCCAAAAATCGACAATTGGTGCCTCTAGACAACGCATCAGATCTACTATATTCTAGATAAACGCATGCGATGTTTCTTAGCGGAAATACGGTTTCTCACAAAACTGAGCGTTAATTCCTGGTTTCCAACTGGCGATTATTACCATTACCTCCCAGTATGCCAGCAAGAATTGGGTGTGTACTACGATGAAGTGAGATATCGTTTTGTGTTAATAGTGAAATTTTGTGAATTATTGCTTCAGGCTAGGCTCTACCAGGAGCAGTTCATTTCAGGTCGAAACCGAAGTAATTCTTCAAAATAAACAACAAAGTTTCTTTTCAAATTACAGATTTTGTGTAATTAGACTACTTCTAGTGCTATCTACGGCCACTAATTTTCAGTCTCTCACTCGACTCAGATATCCATTTGACTAAAAAAATCGCACAATTTCACATACCATGCATTCAAAATTAAAGTCTCTTGGCTTTTTTGTGGCTTTCATTCGAGGTAACCTCGACCTAAACCTCCACAAGAATCCATGCCAAAGGTTAGCTATTGCAAGTTATTAGCTGAAGACTGCATTCAGTTGTTGGGTAACTCTAATGAAAGTTGTTCTTCTGGGCAATTCTTTCAGTTTATTGGCTCCAACGTAAGTACAAGCGGATCGCAAACCGCCAAGTACATCCAAAATGGTATCTTTCACATCACCTCTGTATGGAATTTCAACAGTCTTTCCTTCAGATGCCCTGAAAATGTGGAGACATCACTCATTTAGGCTATGTTTACATAGCAAAGCATCAGATAAAGAACTCATATTTCAAAAGCATTTCATAGCATAGGTTTCAAATCTTTATCTCGGCGTAAAAAGGTGGGTGTAAAATTCCATGACCTATTTCTTCTGATTGAATGGCTTGAAAGAAACTTTAGATACTTATCTATAATTCTACCGTTGGACTTGTCGGAAATTTTGAATATTTTTGGAAATTACAGCGGATCTTACATTTCAATTCATTTGAGGATGTGACAAACTCTGACGTCATCAAATTTCTAAATCATAAACCCGATGAGTGACAGACTTTTGCTTGATACCATATTGTGGGCATCCATCAACTATGGTTTTCTTCGAAACTATTTCATGTTACATGAAACATTTTAGAAATTACGCTAATTTTAAGTTTTTTTGAAAATTTTTCTTGAATTCTTGAAAAAGAAGAAAAACACTCTAATTCTGAAAATATAGAAGATTCCAGAAAATTCCAACGGTAGAAATATAGAGAATTAGCTAAAGTTTCTTTGAAGTCATTCAGTTCAAAGAAATAGGTCACTCAATTTTACACCAGCCTTTTCAAATATTTCGAACCTATGCTCATTTCCATACGGTGCATGTTAAAAGAAAACCTTAATTTTCGACAACCATCCAAAAATCTGGATTTTTACGGGGAAAAGGTGCAATTTCTGTTCTCTTTATTTGCAATTGGAATGAATACAAGTGCTTCAAATCGCACATCTGCATCTCCATTCTACCTCTATATAAAGAAAAGTTAACAACATGCTTCTCAGCCACTACGGAAGGGAAGGGCCAAGGAAAAACAATCCTTTCATAGCACAAGTCGCGTTAGAAAGGAAAGGGGAAAGGACATTTTCGAACGGAGTTTAAATGTCCAAAATGACTTCCAATAAACCCAACATTTTAAGAGACGATAACGTCAATGAAGAGCATCTTCGCAACAATTTGCCTGATACAATTACCTGTATTCAGCAACGCCACCAGCATGCTTCTTCATGGCTGTAGATGAACTCATACCATAAAATATTTTCATCATTCGGCCATCTCTATCAACAAGTTCTCCGCCTGAAAGACACATTGTGTACCTTTCATAACCAATTTGAGCAGTAATGAAAGAGATAGATGGTTGATACATTACTTCAATACTTGAATAAACGGGTATTAGCAATAGGTGAAATAGAAACTTTTTTGCAATGCTTTTCTTCGTTTACGACAAAAATAAACCAACGTTTTCTGCACCTTGTTTGTATATGAGTAATGGGTAAAAATACCTGGGACCATACCAAACCATGTCATATTTTAGTGTTCTGTTCTCCATATCATTTTCTTCACTGTCCAATTACAGAATTTTCAGAAAAATTTGCTTTAAAAAGTCTCAGGTAGTTTTTCGTGGAGGCAATCGTTTTTCTTCAGGAAAAGTATTACACCCACCTGATTGATCATGGCCGGCAAACATACCACCAAGCATCACAAAATCAGCTCCAGCACCTACAAAAGAACAATTACCATGTAAAGATTAGAGGAAATTAAAGATTTGAAATATAATCTCAAATCTATATTAGTGCGAAATATAATTACTTTGGGGTGTAGACTAAATTTCTGATCTCGAATAAAACCATGTTTTTACTGAGCTCATTGGACTATTTCATTTAGTGCGTTTAAAAAAGACTTTTTTATCACTAATAGAAATAACTAACTACGACAAAAAATAAATATTCCACGGCTGCCATAGCTGGAATGGATATGATGTCATCAGGTTCCAACTACGGCAGCCACTAATATCAAATTCAAACTGAACATTTTTAAACCAGCTTTATCGAAACCGGGTTGAATTTTAACCAATCAGACGCATTCCGTTTGCTGGATTGACCAATTAGGAGGCCCCTTTTGATAACCTGGTTTAATTTAAGCTGGTTTAACTTGCAAGTGTGAAGGTGGTATTACTTTAACGATAAGATATGCAAAAAGTTTAATAAACAGAACAACGCAACCAGGCGTCTCAGAAAGAAGACCCCCCTCCACCTTTCAGCAGATGATTGACGCTAACGAATATTCACAAATAGGTGGAACACCCAAAAATATAATGACTTACCAAAAGCTTTGGCGATATCCCCTGGACATGTGCAGCCACCATCCTGAAGTAAAAAAAACCCAAAATAATGGGAGATCGTTGAACTGCCCTATGCATTAATCAGCTTACAGACACTAGTTACAGGAATTTAAATGAGAAAACAAAGAAAGCAANACTTGCAAGTGTGAAGGTGGTATTACTTTAACGATAAGATATGCAAAAAGTTTAATAAACAGAACAACGCAACCAGGCGTCTCAGAAAGAAGACCCCCCTCCACCTTTCAGCAGATGATTGACGCTAACGAATATTCACAAATAGGTGGAACACCCAAAAATATAATGACTTACCAAAAGCTTTGGCGATATCCCCTGGACATGTGCAGCCACCATCCTGAAGTAAAAAAAACCCAAAATAATGGGAGATCGTTGAACTGCCCTATGCATTAATCAGCTTACAGACACTAGTTACAGGAATTTAAATGAGAAAACAAAGAAAGCAAATGCTACTAAAAACAACAAATATGGGTGCAACCTTATATTACAAGGGAAGATTACCAAGTTTCCCAAAGGGGATCCCAGAAGAACTTGACGAAATCAGATCTCCTACGTATTTAAAGACTGCCCTCCATATCCAGCGTATTAAAAGAGCTTGAAGGCTGGTTCATTTGAAAGCTATTTTTGGCTTTTGCATTATTTTGATTGCATAAAATACAGTAGGATACAAATCAAGTGTCATTTCTCTGTTTTTGTAAAAGCATGTAAGACCTTGTGACAATCAATATTTCAGCTGAGCTAAACTTAACAACAGCACCTCAACTGGATAACAAACGGAAACCAAGAAAACTGATTACTTACAGATATGATATGACCTTTCAACCCATGAGCAGCATCTGCACATTCTAAGACTGCACTGATTTGGGGGTAGCCAACACCTGTCTTCTTGCGAGTGGTGCAAACAGATCCTATGGAGGAATGGGTAAATCAAACTTGAATATACCATAATTCTTGTCAAGTCGCTTATAAGCCTGACATTTACGATGACAACCTAAATATCCTTGTTTGTTTTTTTCAACATTTTACATGTTTCTCTTTTAATTTCTTGTTGCAATGTATGAAAGGTTTTTTCACATATGATTCTTCTTAAAATTTCTGTGATAAAAAAGAAGAATTTTCTCCAACAACATCTAGCAAGTTGCAACAAAACTTTTGCCCACTTTTGTTAACCAGACACATTTCATTTGAAAGAGTTGTAAGAGAGATAATAAAAATTAAGCATCACAAAGTAAGGGGTAACATCTTCCCATCATGAAATGAAGTTGGGATATCCTTTTCACGGGAAGAAACTTCTGAATTTTTCATCAAATTTTTGAAAATTCATTCTGCGAAACTTCCTAAAATGCAAAATTTGTAAAAGTTTATTCCCGCAAAATTTCCTATTCTATATAATCTAGTATTCGTAATCAAATATTGATATTCTTCTTAACCCTATCTGACCTGGGGGGGTGGATTCCGCCCCCCCCCCCCTAGTACACTTTTGTTTACACCGTTTTTTACACATGCAGCAGGCCTCTGATACTTCGTAAGTTTAACTTTGTATCATAGAACAATAAAATTGCAACAATTTGGACATTCTATTTTTAGCCTTGTCTCCATGGTTACCAATTTTTGATACTGCACTCTGTGAAAAACATACTTTGTATCTCTCTTAATTATGTTTAATTGGTCCAATTAAGTCTAAATTAAGAATTTATATATATTTTGATCTATATCTTTCATTTCTTTATGAAAAATAAAGTTTCATGACCTTTTAGCAAGTTTTCATTTATATGACGTCATATGACATTATAATGATCATCATGCTCTAGCAACAACAACAACATCGCTAATTGGATTATGATTTCAAATTTTCATTGTTTATATAATGAACTACCTTTGTGCCAAGTTTGGCTGCCATATCTCTTATGACAACAGAGATAAACAGGGGGGCGGAATCCGCCCCCCCCCCCAGGCATTGAGTGTTTCAAAACACCCAGGTCAGATAGGGCTAATGTTGTATGCCTTGTAGAAAATCCAATATGATCATGCGTAACAACCACTCTTTCAAACTACATTTGCTACTAACAAGCAAAGGTATCGAAGATTTGAAAGAGTCCTTGAAGAGTTGAGGAACATTGGAGACATTACAAAATTTGATAAGAAACCTAAAAGGCAAAAGTTTATTCCCTGAAAAATTTCCAATTTTTGGCCAATTCGCAAAAGTCAATTCCAAAAATTTTGCGCTTTTTCAACTCATGCAAGTTTCTTCCCTTAAAGTATTTATGGACCATACCTGGGCCAATTCCAACTTTGATCACATCTGCACCACAAAGAATCAACTGTTCCACCATTTCACCAGTGACAACATTTCCAGCCATTATAATATGATCTGGGTGCCTTTGACGAACATCCTTAACATATTCAACAAAATATTCTGAATAACCATTTGCAACATCAAGGCATATTGCGCAGATTTGTGGGAATTCATGTAAGATCTGGTCCATTGTCTCATTGTCCTTCTTCACCATGCCAGCACTGACAACACAATACTATTAAAAAAGCAATGGGTATTCTAAGAGACATAATCTGAAGGAACAGAAAATAGCTTCAAAAGTACAGACCTTGCATGCATTATATAACTGTTTTTCTGCCTAAGAAGTCTCAAGAATTCTTGAGAAAGTTTCAGGTGCCTAAGAATCCCTTGTTTAAGAAACTGTTCATACAATTCCAGAATTCTTGTCAGAATTTGAAGTAACCATTCTTGAAATTCTCTTAAGAAGTCTTGAGCATTCTTGCCATGTTAATGTGTACAAAACCTGTATGTCAAATCTCTTCACACTGACTAAAATACTGAAAACAAAGGTCTTTGCATTTTGCTCAAAGACATACTGTAAATGCTATCAACCCAACCCATCAGCCTGTGATACAGTAGACATCTTTGGTCTTGATGTTCAGGTTCCAAAGCATGGCTTGCATGGTTCCACCAAACTTTCAAACTAAAGTTCAGATTCAAACCAGCTGTATAATACTGCAACAGGAGAAATAAGTGTTTTACAAAGATAAATATAAAGAACATGAATATTTAGTAATATGCTACTTACTGGTAAAATGTCTTCATTATTCTTCGCAAATTCTCTCCATTCATCTACACTATAATGCTTATGGATGGCTGTCAACAATTTGTGCTGTCAATAAAATGAAATCATAGTGTAAATCCTAGCATTAAACTACAAGATATTCTGTTGCTTAGAACATTTGAAAATAACTCTAGAGTGATTTTGAGCCAAGGGCCCTTTGCTTATATTGACAAAGTAACATGCAACAACTCATACTGTACCTTTGCTAAGACCATGGCCATTTCAAAAGTGCCTACTGTATCCATATTGGCTGCAATAATTGGAATGACATCATCTGGGAATTGTTTCTTTGCATGTCTGAAGACAAACTTTCTTCCCAAGTCAACCTGAAGGGCAAAAGACATAAAGAAAATTTTAAAGATACACTTTAGAAAAGAAGGTTTATGAGACAGGCTCTAATGCTCCCAGATAGAAAAAGGCTTGTTCGCCAGACATGTCCAGCACACAAAACACTTAGTTTTCTATTGTGTCATTGTTTATCGGTGTAATGTCTTGCAAAAAAGCAAACATCATGGAATCTGGGTGCACCATACGTCGCAGATATACCGGGTGACCCAGAAAAAAGTGACCCAGCGCAATCTGTTACAGAAAATTAAGTAAGTGGCCGATTGAAATATTTCAAACGTTGTTGTGTCGTTAAAACACTAGCATATGCTATGAGTATTTTTAGCAATTTTTTTTTCGGCACGGTAAACTTCCAGAATTAA
The DNA here is from genome assembly GCA_004194395.1 of Aurelia aurita complex sp. Pacific. Taxonomy (NCBI): domain Eukaryota; kingdom Metazoa; phylum Cnidaria; class Scyphozoa; order Semaeostomeae; family Ulmaridae; genus Aurelia; species Aurelia aurita complex sp. Pacific. Next base: position 337,672 of record REGL01000047.1, read on the forward strand.
AGATTTCGAGTAAAAGGGCATGCCTAAAATCCTCAAAAAGTCGTCAAAAACAGGGGATTGATTTACAGCCATTTCAAATCTTCAAAACAACAAGAAGCGTGTTTCATTTCAACCTGGGAATAGGCAACCCAGTGGGAAGTCTTCAGAGCAAGTTTATAGTTCCTAGGTACTTAAAGATATTCTCTGGCAAAAAGAAGCATGTTTATCCTTGTTTTGAAAACCTGAAATGGCTTTAAATCGATCCCCTGTTTTGGATGATTTTTTGAAGATTTCAAGCCAGCCCTTTTCTTCAAAATCCTTAATTTGGGAACTTTACCGTGCCCAAAAAAATTGCAAAACATACTCATAATGTAGGTTAGTCTTTTAGCGACAGAACAACGCTTGAAATATTTCAATCAGCCACTTACCTTTTTTTCTTGAACAGATTGCGTTGGGTCACTTTTTTCTGGGTCACCCGGTACACCAATTTCTTTTGCTCTATTGTTATTTCCATTGTTTAGTACAAGTCTGTGCATCACAGATCTGTAGTGTACCATGCGTTGATTCCAGTCTGGTGTCCCTCCCTCATAAATATTGAAACATGAAAAATAAATAAAAACATGAAAATATGGGTCTTCAATCTTAAATCCTACTCTCCAAAAGGGCTAAGCCCATCAGGCGGAAGCTGCCAAACGATGACAACCATGCCAATAATCTATTGTTTTTTCTATTGTTTACATTTTTTAAATCGCAATTTTGGTGGTGTGTGTGGCTGTTGTGTTGTGTGCAGTGGCAGACACTTTGCCAAATATTGGGGGTGAAGCTATTGTTTCAGTTGAAAAGCATTGCCTATTTCTATCGTTATCAAACAAAAGATCTTTTTTCTAGCCAACATTGGGGGTGTCCGCCACTCCACTGGTTGTGGGCCAGGTTGGAAAACTTGCTTTCACTCGCAGCTATGAAACTCTGTCAAACTCGATGCTCGCAGCTACAATAACCAATCCTCGCATGCGAGAACAAAAGATCTATTGTTAATTTGCTTCTCTCACAGCTTTTTAAACTCTTTTTAAAGTCCACTCGCAGCTCGCACCTTCAAATTTATTTCACTCGCTACTACGCGTAGGCCAAATCACGCATGTTTTCCAACCTGGGTTGTGGGGCCTTATTTATGTGTCATGCCCATGCCATACTTTCCCTTATTTGAAGTGAAAGTGCATGTGGGAGCTAGCCTATAGAGTCTCTTGTCAAAAACTGAACAAAAAATTCCTGTTTGGTTTCTTAGATGGTTTTGAGGACTCGACCGTCCGTCATCATTTGGGAAGGATGGACTTGGATTGGCCCTTGTGATCTTCAGAATGACATTCGCCATGTAACATTCGTAACATTGGTAACATTCAGTTCGCACATTAACAGGCGATAATTATTCTTATCACAGTAGTAATGAATGCTGCAAGCAGGAAACCACAAAAATTCTTTGAAAAAAATCTATCACTGTTAATTTCAGGGGGTTTTAACTGGTTAGGTCCCAACCGAAAAATTAATTCCTTCAATAATCAGTAAAAATTGTAGAAATTGTTCAATCACTCCAAAATCTTGCAAGGTAAGACTCTGGCTGCAGTGGACGCGGGCAATTTTAGTCTCAGCTCCACCAAAAGTCCAAGACGAATGTTCCCAGGGGGTAAAATGTACCATACAGGAGCATTACTTTACCAAAAAACACTGGAAAAAAATCACAAATGTGCTTAGATCAGGACTTAATAGCTCTTCTCTACCT
>REGL01000047.1:354257-372235 GCA_004194395.1 Aurelia aurita complex sp. Pacific
ATTTCGGTCTTTTAGTAGTAAAAGTTAGGAAAGGGTCAGTTTATGCACAGACAAATTTTATTCGCCTCTGGGCCTTGTTTCTCGTTATCTTCTATAATCGTTAGCTGACTCCGTTGTGCAACATTTCAAAACGAAGCGTGACCAACGAGAAACAAAGCAAAAAGACCAATAACACTTGCCTGTGTGTAAACTAAGCCATTGCAAACTCACTTTGTACGAAGTAGTTAATCAAAAACTCTCTGAAAAATGTTGAGTTCTGAGGCAACTTCATACCACAGCTAGCAGTGTATCCACTGAGAACGGGGATCGTGCTTTCGTTTTCCTTCACAATCTGTACCAGCTTTAGACGCTCGATCCAAACCTCTTTCTAGCAAGTAAAAATATCTATTGTCTTTCGATTCAATTTCCTAGTTTGGATTTTAAGCTTTAAATGCCTAATTGAAAACTAACAGCAATATTATGTATTTGTTATTTGACAGCTTGGTACAGAAATGGGTGTATCAAACGAGCAACTTCAAAAGACAAAACACATTATGAGATTCATGGCACTCATCATGATACCAATTACTGCGAAATTCCCTGCGGTTAGTTCTTTTGACCTTCTTGTTCACGAAAGTCTCTTAATTCTTCGGGATCACCGTTCCCTTAATTTTCAGCAATCCTCGATCCCCCTGGTACTGCTCTGAGTTGTTTGTCTCCGTTTTTCTACCAGTATTTCTGGTTTTACCTCTACCGGTTTCTTTAGTTGTTTTTCTCCCCTTTTGCACACAGCTTTATCTTTATATGGCTATTTTGCCCTTTTTTTGGACTATTCCCAATTCTCACTAGCGTGTATCTCATTTAGTATTTAATCGTAACTCCACCCAGTCAACTTGCTGAGGATGGACCTGGGAAGGTTCGAAACGTACTAATTTAGTATGGCTTAGCCACTCGATTTATGTCATCTGATTTGTGTCACTTTAATTATAACATGGACTTGTCAACTTTCTAACTTTTTGATTATGATTGAAATATGAATCAATCAACATGATGTTTTTTGTCGTCGTACTCGCTCTAAGGTTAGTTTTGTATGCTACACGTTTTGTTTTTCAAGGCTAAACTATTATTTCATTGTTGTTTATTTGTACTCCCCAAAAGAAGGTTTGAAGACTGATGTTTTAGTTGAATCTTTGGTGATCCTTCAAACATGTGTACAATTTTCTTTTGCCACCCGGATCTCTTAGCTACTCTACAACAGTGCCTGGATTAAACCAGAGTACGAGTGTAAAAGGGTACCAAAATGAGGTACGTCGGGGAACGAGCTGTGACGACAGAGAAGACACAAGTATCGAGTTTCTCTGGTTGAGTGAGGTCAAACTTCTGATGGGTGACTACTCTAAGGCCTGACCTCGCAACTCACCTCGCCGTCCTTTGGATGGGACGTTAAACTAGGGGTCCCGTGCACTAAGGGTGCTCCATAAGGATTATGATGCATCGTTTGATATGTGTCTAAGGAGAGAGGCAGATACAACAATCCACGTCAAAAATCTCCAAAAACTAATGTTAGAGGTATTCAAAACTCTGAATTCGTTGAATCCATCATACCTTTGGGATTTTTTCAGGACTAAGCAAGTGGAATACAACCTTAGGATAAAAAATTTGGTAAAATTGCCTCAAATAAAAACACACCCTTTTGGACTACACTCTGTAACCTTCAGAGGCAGCATCCTTTGGAGTGCACTAAGTGACGATATTAAAACATGTGAAAATGTGGCAGCTTTCAAAAGGAAAATAAAAACATGGAAGGGGGCAAAATGCAGCTGCAAACTATGTCGTAAATAGGATATTGTATCATACTTCATATTATGTAATTATTTTAGTTGTAGTTGGTTTGAATTAGTTGATGTATATATTATGCTGATAACTATTTGTAGATAACAAACTTTAAAGAATGATAAATGAAATCCCATGTCTGGATGCAGCATGCGTAGTGGGCTTAAACTAGCTTTAAATAGTTAGAAACCCTTCCAGCTCACTTGAAATAAATTCTGGAAAAAAACTCAATACATTGCCTTTATGCCAAGTTATCCTTTCTCTTTCCAGGCTGTCTTCACATATTGGTTAACATCCAATGTGTATTCGGTTGGTCAAATAATGGCATTAAAGCACCCAGCAGTTCGGGCATGGCTTAATTTACCGGAAGCTGAAAAAGCAGTTGTGAAGCAAAAACCTTCCGGTAGCTTCTTCCAGAACTTCAAGGCTGGTAAGTGCCTCCTCCAAATTTATAACTGGTAAGTGCCTCCTCCAAATTCATAACTTAATACAATGCGTAACGAATGAGAAATGTCTATCAATGATTTGGTTCTCGTTTAGGGTAGTGCGTGAAGGAAACAAGGAAGTTTCATATGGTTGAAGTGGCACACAATTTCCAAAGTCTCCAACGTCTGCTTCTTAAAAGAACCAATTTTGCTCACGTAGTCTTTATCAAATAGAGTATCAACTCAGTCCATTCTGTTAGTGGCAATAACCATTTTAAAGTGTAAAGGATATGTCAAAAAATTGTGTCCGTTTGTGTGGTCGCTATGGAGAAGCTGTAGCTTTCATTTCCTCGTTTTTATATTGTCGTATAGAACTTACTTTAACTCCGAGTTTGAGATTTTTGAGTCAATCTTACATGTTGTTTGGTCTTGTAAACAGATGTCACAACTACTTACAGGTTGTTCACTCAACTCACTGAAGAACTTAGAAATTCGGTTCATTAGCCATGGCGCTAATTATTTCCTCATGTGTCATGTCGGAAAAGTTTCAGTGGGCACTATTCCTTGCAGTCTCCCGTTTGAGCTGTCTTTTGGATCACAAAAATAACTTTTCCAACGATTTCTTCATCTAAGTTTGCATGAAAAAGGCCATGCAGTAGCACATTTTTTGCACGTTAAATGATGGTTAAAGGGGCCTGTGCAACGTTAGTGCTCTGTGGGCTCAGTGCTTCGTGAAAGAGATCGACAAATCACACAAACCGCGCGGAAGCAACAAGTATATATATCGTACGTATGCATCACCATCATTACCATTTTCTTTGGTGCCTTAAGCATGGTTGTTAGTCGGTGCTTTCACTTTTCAACTGTGTACAGCGAGTNAGTCTCCCGTTTGAGCTGTCTTTTGGATCACAAAAATAACTTTTCCAACGATTTCTTTCATCTAAGTTTGCATGAAAAAGGCCATGCAGTAGCATGTTTTTGCACGTTAAATGATGGTTAAAGGGGCCTGTGCAACGTTAGTGCTTTGTGGGCTCAGTGCTTCGTGAAAGAGATCGACAAATCACACAAACCGCGCGGAAGCAACAGGTATAAATCGTGCGTACGCATCACCATCATTACCATTTGCTTAGGTGCCTTATGCATGGTTGTTAATCAGTGTTTTCACTTTTCAACTGTGTACAGCGAGTACACGAATCTGTAAAGCACGTCTGGTAACTCTGCAACAACTACAGAGCAAAATCTTCGTTTGAAATTGACTTTACGTCACTACTGTCTGAAGCTTCTGACCTCAGTATTGTCCAAAATTGAAACGTAGACTTGCTACAGTACAAGACATGTTGGGTTGCCACAAATTGGTCTTCCAACTTTATTCTCTGCCAAACACATTGGTTCAGGAGAGGAAAAGCTTCGATCTCGCGAGATGTTCCTGCCTCGATGTAGCAATCTTAATTTCCGATTTATCAGAACTTATCAATCATAAGGAACCGATGCATATTTACGATCACAAAGCAGTGACATTGAGGACCTTTTAATCAGACGATGAACTGAGAATTGTCCTCGAGTTGAGTGAATGGTCTGTAACCATGGGATTTCATTATCTTTACAGGCTACAAGAATGCTCAAGCCCAAGCATACATAAAATATCAAGAAAAAGAGAAGCAAGCAAAATACAAAAAACAGTTGAAGCAATCGGACCAAACAACATATGAATACAATCCTAGACTGCAAGAAGCTGAAAAGGTATTTAAGAGTGATAAGAAAGAGTAATGTCGGTGCATGATTGAGAATACACCAAGTGAATCCAAAATTTCCATGGAATTTATGTTTGGAGATGGCAGATTATATAGAAGGTTGTCAATTGCCCTAAAGAAGTGAAATGTACAAGTAGGTTTTGTAGATTCTGATCATTATTGTTTGTGCGTTTCTCCAAGGAATAAGAAATAGCGTACCTAAAATATTCTCTGCATGCTTATCCAGAAAGGTAAGCAAAGGAACCCATAAGGTGACTCACGTAAATAGCGCATCTAAAAATTTCCCACGAGCTTACTCTGAAGAGGCAATTAAAGGAACCCTATTGGTGACTCACGTAAATAGCGCATCTAAAAATTTCCCCACGAGCTTACTCTGAAGAGGCAATTAAAGGAACCCTATTGGTGACTCACGTAAATAACGTTCCTAAAGTTTTATCCACGAGCTTGTCCTGAAAAGGTAATCAAAGGAACCCTATTGGTGACTCACGTAAATAGCGCACCTAAAAGTTTTTCCACAGGCTTGTTCTGAAAAGGTAATTAAATGAACCCTATTGGTGTCTCACGGAAACCGTTATTGCTAAAACTACCATATCCCGGATCTGAAAATGCCTTAAATTTATAACCCTCTTGCACCGAAAGAAAGATAAGCATCACATCTCGTGTTTATTTCCTAGATTTTCGATCTAAGCTTGAGTTCAAATTTGACTTGAAAACGAAGAATTGCCAAAAATTTATTTTGCACCGGCTTGTCTAGGAGTTAGGAATTTTCGATTCATCTTGATTCATAATACATGGTGTCCGTGTCAGGGTGTTGAAATGTGCGCAATCAGCACATTTTCTGAACAGTTCATGGAAGATTGTGAAGTGAATGAGCCATTAATAAGGGTCAACAAGCCATCAAAAGTATTATTTTTCAAAACATTGGACAGCCAGATTTTCAAAGAGAAGATTATCCTATCTTCAGGCTCAACGCTACTCCTTTCTTATCTCTGATACGGTATGGCTGCATTGCGAGGCTGTATGAAATATGTTCATTTAAATGTAGTAACTTATGATTTTAGAGGCAGTTTGTATGGTTGTATGCGCGAGTGAAAACTGTTGTTTTCCTTTCATCCTACTTCGAGTCTTATCAGTAAACACGATGATCAACAATATATCTGTTAAGTGTTTCTGAACTTTACTGTTGGAAAACCTGATCCAAAGAGTGTATTTTAAATATATCATGCAATGAATGTCGGAGAAGTTGATTCGAAGAGAAACAAAGTTTTCAAATAACGAATAATCTGCTATTTACAAATATTTTATAAACATAACAACATTTAAATAAGGATTTTGATCCATATATATCGAAGGTATCAACGACAATGTTTTACAAAATCCTATTTATGCGAAGGTACTATGGTAAAGAATCTTTGGTGCCAAAATCAACAAAACTATAACAAACCTACATCCTCCAAAACTTACCTGGAGAATACTTCACAGTTTATTTTAAAGGTGAACGACTTGTTGGCTGTCGATATTGAATTGAGTTGTTGTGTAATAACTCAGTCGAATAAACAAGGGTTGATGTTGTTGTGTGAATCAAGCAAGCAATGTATATTTGTTAACGCAGGCTGGGCTAACTGGCTGGCAGCTATACATCTGATGTAGGCATGCGGCAGTACTATAGCTTGTGGCCTCAGAGTTGCTTGTGAGTACTCATTAACCGACTTTCGACAGATGGACAGCTGAATCGGCTTATGGCTTGTAGTTTATAGTTCCGACGACGGGATTCGAACCCATGCAGGTAGACCTTGGTCAAAATGTAAACAAAACGATGATTTTTGCAGTTTTTTGAAAGGTGATATCACATAGGATTTTCATATTTTTTTTCAAAATGAAAGTTGCTGTTTGGACATAAATCATTATACTTCACTAAGGAACAAAGCAAACATTCATATCTTCTACGATTGCTCGGATATAATTGGATTTTCAACAGTCACTTTTTGTTGGCTTGGGTGAAGCCACCAAACAAACTGCAGAAAACAATGGATGAACAATGGATACTTGGTGACACGTGCGAGTTTACGGATTTGTTTATTGTTTGGCGACGGAGCCCCTTTAACCATTTGGCCACACCAACTAGGCGGCTAAACCGGAGATGGTGTAATAAGGCTAGGATTGCTTTCATTTAACAAAGTTCTCTTATTCGAATGTTAATGGTTTTTCACTGCTAAAGACCATGCTCTCAACATGGGTGGCTACACGCCGCAGTTGTGCTTGATTCCCACATCGCCGCTTTTTCGCGGAGGAAAAGATTATTTAATAATATGGAGGGGCTAGCGTAAAGATTCTCCTCCGCAGAACTATATAAATTATTCCTCCGCAGGTACATAGTAGTTGTAGTGCTCCTCCGTAGAAGCACATCAGCAGTGTCTAACTATCCAAACTCTCAGGCTATGTTTTGAGCTTTCAAATAGCTAGCCTAAAATGATACTAGTCTCTTTTCTTCATTTACTTTAAGGTGAGCTATATCTGGAACGATTACATATTAAACTTTGTTTATACTTTTGTTTTATGCTTTCATCCTGTGCACAAGATATCATTTCATGTATTGGCACGTCAGTTCCCTTCATTATCATATCAGGATATGCCATGTTCTGCTTCCTCTTCGCTGCCTACCCTCAGTTGGTACCAAGATAAAATAGTTCTCTTATTTTATCTTGATAATACCAGGCCTTAGAACAAGCCTTCATACCACCGTTGCAAATTTGGTGCTTTTGCATGAACAGAATGAAACTCAGTCCAAATTATTCACTTTTATTAGTTACTGCTAGTACACTAAACGAAAGTTTGTCAGCTCCAATCTTTCTTTTATTTACAACCATCGTTATTGGGTTGTCAACTCTGATGCTTCGAAACTGTATCGTCTGAAAAAGAAAGAATATTTTCTTAAAAATCATCATAGTAATTTGCCATTTTTAACATAAATGTGTTGATCGAACAGTTCACTTTGCTGAAGGCTGAAGTATTATGTGGTTTCACTCTCACTCTCAAATAATCAATCTTGAACCAGTCTCAGCCTCAGACTTACATGTAAATGAAAACTAGACCCATCAGGTGGTCTACTCGCATCTAATATTCTTTCAAAATAATTCCAAAGTAATATATTGCTGTTCTTAAGCCAAAACTGCAAACCGTAACTTGAAGATTATGGACATGCGTCCGCCAGATACTGTAATTTGCTGATCAAAAGTCATGGAATCCTTCTAAACCAATAATATTGCTTTCCATAGAATTTTTGGTAAATATTCTTTAGTTGTTTGGTAATTTATTACTTCCAAATGTGTTCCCTGGTATGAATGTAGAATTGAAGTCAATTTGGTGCCAAAATTCAGATGTATAGGTTAAGTACGGAGATGAAAATCCTCTGCAAACAACCAGTCATGTTGACTTTCGTCCCCTCTATAAATCACCAACTACCGGTCCCATTTATTCAAACTTGGTACCAAACTCTAAGTTGAAGTCTCTCCTAGTCATAAATTTGAAAACGGGTAAAATTGGATGGATTGCTCCTTCACAATAGCCATTCAAAGGGTACACATATTTTGGGACACCCTGTAGCTAAAATTGCTATTCAATCGATAGGCCCAATTTTCAACTTTTGTACCAAATTTGGGATTGTTTACAATCCGAAAGCTGGAAAAGCTGCTCTGCAGACGTCTTTACCCTGCAAGTTTATACGAACGTTTACTTTTTCCTCGCAGAACTTTCTTTTTGTCTTCCTGTATTCTATTTTCCCATCAATAAACATATTCATTATCCCATGCCTTCGCAAGACGAGGTTTGCTTCGTGCTCAAAAGTTCGCGCAACAAACATGATGTGACGTGACATACCTCTTCGCTGGATATTTTTACTTCGGTCGTTTGTACAAATGGCTCAGGAATGGCAACTGAATCACCAGCACTGAAACCTTTTCCAGCAAGTAGATTAAAAATAGTTACAGCTATGCAGTTTTCTTCACCATCAACCAACGCGAACGGACTGAAAAAAAGAAGAAGGAAAGAGATGAAACCTGGAGACGACTAGTCGAGTAGTAATGTGCTGACATTGACACTGAAAGCGGGAAATTATCAAATAGCCTCTGAAATTGAAGTACAGCCAACGTGAAACTCTGAAAACAAACATTCCGGCATAGGAAATGTGAACAGGTAAGTTCCCTGACATAAAGAGACGGTTAGATTATACTAGCAAGCAACAGCAAATTATCAACCACGTTCAAAGGACAAGATCAGTTGCAATTTAGCTACAAATAAGGGTGTCCCCAAAAAATTGTGCCCCGTGTTTGTGGTTGCTGTGGAATAGGTTATGCTTCAACTCGGAGTTTGAGACCTTTTTTGAGTCCGTCTGACGAGTGGTTGCTGATTTATGGCAGAGGAAAGGCAAAATAAATGGTTTCTATCACTCCTATTGTTTTCTACCAATACCAAAAATAAAAATAAATTTCAAAGAAAGGGTTCTCGTGTTGCATTTAAATTTTGTCTACATTTTAAAGAGCTAATAGTGTTCTTTATCAGACAACACAAGGGCGCCTACCTTGTAGGAGCTGTATTTATTCCCAATTCCCAGTACTGTAGAGCAATTGGTGTCCTGTGACCCAGTACACAGAGTATCCCAGTACTGTACCGTGACCCAGTACACAGAGTCAGTCCTGTCAAGGTCAACATGACGTATGAATAACTTTGTGGTCTCAAATTCCGGTGTTGATGTAATACGAGATCAACTGTAATATGAGCTGGCCACAGGGGACCAGACAGCGTGATTTTTGATTGGTCAACACAAACAGACGTTAGAATTTGAAAATCCTTGTAACCAAAAAAACTAGTTTCTAGTTTCTTATGATGTACACAAATTAACAGGACTGGGTCACAGGACATCAATTTCTCTATGTACTGGGTCACGGGTATAGTACTGGGATTAAACACATTTCCTACAAGGTAGGCGCCCCTTGGACAACATTGTCAATCCCTTCACAAAAGTAAAGAAAATTTGAATATGACGTTAGAGCCCGTTTTTCAAACATTACTTAATGTTGACATTGCCCAGGAACAACAGAAATGATGTTTTCGAAGCAACCACTTATTTTGCCTTTCCTCAACCATAAATCAGTAACCATTTGTCGGATTAACTCAAACAAGGTCTCTAGCTCTAAGTTGAAGCCTATCTTGTATGGAACTGTGTAAAAATCGAGACAATTGAAGCTACAGCTCCTCCGCATCAGCCACACAATCGGGGCACGATTTTTGGGACACCCTGTATAAGAAATTAGCCAGTCAGAGTATTAGTAAACCTTCTGAAGAGCAATGAACAAGCTACAACAAGGGAAGGTTAAATCTGACAAGGGTTATACAGAGAAATTCGGCCAATAGCTCCAAAAGCCAACACAGTTTTCGTGTGAATAGTGTGAAACATGCAGCTTGTCTGTGCAGAACTATAAGCGAAATCGGTTGAGGTTTGTTTTATCCATTTTAAGTCACATGATCATACTCTTGGGACGTTTCAGTATTATTCTAATTTTTCTGCATTTATAGCACAAGTTTAAAAATGGCACGATATATAATAAAGAAATCAGAAGGTATTTTGTCGAGAGATTGATCACTTGACTTAAAATTGGCGTTAACCGATTTTGTCTGTTCTGAAAGGAATTTATCACACTCTGGAACACTAAACATTTCTATCAAATTTAGAACATTGATTATATGAAGTTCTCTACTCACAAAGGAACTGGATTTTCAAACGGTATTACAGCAGCGATTTTACCAACAACAACTTTGCCAGCATTTGTCTCATTCTGCAGATCTCGTATTCTCACTTGCTCAATTGCAACTGATTTTCCTGAAGGGCTTGTGTATTCTTTTCCGCCATAAGGCCCAGCATCTGATGGTTTCAATGACTGAACCAAGTTTTGCAACTTCTTTGGTTTTAATTTCCCCTGCAAGAAGAACGAGGACAACAATTATTTTATTTTATTTTTTTTATATTCAAGATAAAAATTTACAATACAATGATACCTCCTACTATACTCTCTAATCACAACTATACGACACTACCGAGACGATGCCAAGAGGAGGGAAGTGGCACGACTACCCCAAGGCCATAACATGAAACAAAAAACAAGGAAAATACCAGAACAGTATGTAAATGGGTCAAAGAACAGAACGAACAGCATACAAACATTAAACTAAGCTACAAGTCAGGACAGCCTGCAACCAAATAATTTGAATTTAATGAAGAGCCTAAACTTTAGACCAAGATATCATGGCTTGCAAGATGTCTTACTTGGTTGCAAGCTACCCTAATCTACTAGCTATTTAAACTAAAAAGGGACATTAAACAGATGGAGGGTTGGAATACGGAGGGTATTCATAAGAAAATGGACAAGTTAATTAAGGCGTTCTGTTTCCAAAATAAACTTAATTGTTAAGTTCAAGATTAATGGATTTGCTTCCAAAGGCAGGCTTTCGTCTCCGTATAGTAAAAGCTGCAAAATATTGTTGCCCGGGGCTTCAGAATATCCATACATTCGGAGCACATCATTTGCACCAGCGAGAAGACTTCTTGTTCTTATTGACAATTATTCTGGGACATAATAAAAACATGTAAAAACGCCTCATTGCTTGATGAAATGGCAGTAAAGCAGGACCTCAATATAAATGAATTTACTTATCCCATGAGGTATACAAGCGGGTAGGTTCCCCTGGGATAAGTAAGTGGCAGTTTTGCATAGAATAAGGCCCAAGGGACTACAAGGTATATACTAGACTGACCATACTATACTATAAGATATCAATTGTTGGTTGTATCTTAGCGTTAGTCATAAATTTGTGTTGATAAGTAAATAAAGTTATTTTCGATTGAGTTAGACGAATTAGAAAATAACAAAGATAATTTTACTGAGCGAAAATTTATCTGGAGACCAAACTAGAACAAGTAACGTTATTGGACATACATTTTCCAGTTTTTAAAGATTTTGCTAGGATAAAAGTCAAACTAAAATGTGCTTAGGAAAACCTTTTTTGTGACAAACAACCCGATAATTTCAAAACCTGTGAATAATTACTTAGAAAACCTCACTCACCTAACCGTAAAACACGTAGTTACACTATGGTTACCAAACAGTCTACCTACCTCCTTTATCTCTAAGAGATAGGGTATGTTTTAAATGTGGTTCAATTTTCAAGAAAATACTGTAATTTTGTGAAACAAAGGATACATGTCAGATTAAGACTGCGATTTTCAGCCTAAAGAATAGATTTCACACCTGAGCTGCCAACCAGAACGTGTTGTTCGCTCTGTTTATTTTAATTTTATTGGTTGCACTCGGATGTGTGAAAACTATTCTTCTGAAAGGCAAATCACTTTGTCTTCTCAGAAACCTAAATCTTTTTACAAAATTTGCACCTGGTTGTTCAACAAGGAAACATTTGACAAAATAAACAGATACGTTTAAATCTCACAGCTACCTTTTTCTCGATATATTCTTGGGTATTTCGTAGATAATTGATCAATCTCCTTCGTTCTTCTTTAGGGTCCTCCCATTCAGGGTCTAGTTCTGCTGCTCTTTCAAAGCCACTCAAGGACATTTGAAAATCCTCTTGATATCTGTAAGCCTAGGTTTGTAAAAAAACAGGGATTTTAGTTATAACGTAAGGATGATTATCTTGTTTTCATTACTTACGATGTTTTACTTGAATCCCACCTGTACAAAATACAAGGCTAATCTTGGCCTTGTACAGGCCAAGTTTTAGCCTTGTAGAGGGGATTATGACCTTGTTATGACCTTGTACTAACCTTAGAAGAAAATTACAAGGCTATCAGTAAGATTTCAAGTTGCAACCAGTCTAATACAAGGTTTCCACAAGGCTTCTACAAGGCTAATTAGCATTTTTCAAGCCATTTACAAGGTTACAGCAAGGTTATTCCAGGCTATAACAAGGTTACAAGGCCATAACTACAAGGCTTGTACATGGCTATTACATGGCCTTGTATTTTCGTACAGGCACTTTTTGTATTTACATCTTAACATTTTTCAATCCTGATGACTATCAAGTAAACCGATCGTGAGATTGTAATTAATCTTGCAATCCTTATGATTATTAAAAGCTGATCTTTACACATACCATCGCTCTGTTGAAATGAAGATCAGGGTTATTGGCTTCCACTGTATCATTTTCCTGCAGGGACAAAGACAAATTAACGACAAAATCATGTATGGAATACCATGTTTCATCTACAATTGCTTATTGATAATCAATGTTGCTGGATGGTTCAAAAACCAAGTGTTCAGCTGTTTTTACAAATATTTGGAAGTCAGAGAACTCTTTACCAAAATAACAAATGATTTCGAGACGTGAGGCCAAAATTAGCAGGGTTTAATCAATTTCTGGATCTTAGCTTATCAACAAATAGTTTAAAGGCAAATTTCCAGTCAGTGGAATTTTCCGAGCGGGTGGAATTTTAGACAACTAAAGGTCGCTCAGCCGTAACTTTCTATTCAATTCCAGGGCGACATTTTCTCACGCAGACAAAGGAAATTCCGCCTGCTTAGAAAATCCACTGACTGGAAATCAGCCTTAACGGATGAACGTGATAAAGGAACATGAAGGGGAATTCATTCCTGCCTGTGACATGAATTTATTCATGAGATTTGTCAGGAGTTTAAAGCAGCTGGCATATCAATACAACACTGCTTTTGGCTCTAAGATCGCACTCTGTTAGGCTTATAAATCTTGAAAATTCTAAGCACTTACAGCTCTTGCATATGCTGCCATTGATTGCTTTAGTACAGAAGGGCTTTGTCCACCAAGAAAGAACATTGACAAGTAAGCATTTCCAAGGACAACTAGACAATGAATCAAGAAAGATCGCTCTGAAATAGTAAATTTAATTCATAACTTTGTTTCATACAAAAGGTGATCAACTTTGCAGAACTCTTTTGCAAAGCTTATGAAAATGCAGCTCAGTGAAATGGCATCCTTTTGAAAACCAATGATTTCTAATACCAACACCAAAATACTTGCCTGCATTTAAGGTCTGCATGTGAATACAATCAGATGATCTGAAAACAATGATGTCATATCCTTGGTATTTGGTTTGGTAGCAGTAACATTTTCAGCAAGATTTGGCTGAAAATCTGCCAAATCAAAACCTTCTATATTTGATGTTCGGATGAAATTATGGAGGAGATACCTAAAGAATATCTAGACTTACACCATGATCTGCCATCAGTTAAATCTAAACCCACAGCTTCCTTGGCGATCTTTGCACTTTCTTTAACATTTTCTACAACATCATTTGAATCTACAAAAACAGATTCAGTATGAAATTATGATGACTGATTTGCAAGCCTGCAGTTTGATAGCGGTCCATCAAATTCCATCAGACCATTTTTATGATGCAACTAACGATTCAATTTTAGATAATAAACCTTTAGTATAATGTCTAAAATTGGTCATATTGTTTTTCAAATGTTTCCTCTTGGAATCCTTCAAAAACTAACTACTGCACTGGCACTTCTGGATCAAATTTTCCAACATTTAAGCTCCACAATGATCAAAATTAAACTGCTCAATTAGCCTTTCTTATTGCCTAAGGCAACCTGTTATGTACATAGTTAAGCAGCCTGCCATATTATTCTTTACACACAGGAATGTTTTGGAGGACAAGCTCTCAATGTTTTAAGCCCTAATTATTAGCTAATTGAATTTGAACAAGGGTTTCAGGCTTCTTCAAGGGTTCTCAGAGAATGCTATAATACATTTTGATCAACTCGTAATATGTAATATGTAGCATCTTTTAATACGTAATAAGCATCTTTAGAAGCTTTGCGGAAATGTTCATAAATATAGAGCCTCTCTGAGGGATATCAATTAAGGACGAAATCAAATTTGTTGAGAGCAAAATTTTAAAACCTCCCAAAAGCTAACTGTATCATATTATATACCTTTACCAAGTTGCCTCAGCACCATAGATAAGTTCCTCAATGTTACCTTTTCTCTTTTCTGCAACAAACATGAAAGAATCATATACAGCACACTGTCGAAAATTTAGCAAATTACTATATGATAATTAACATTATGTAATAATATGATAAGGATCATGAAATAAAAATACAAAAAATGTACACACTAACCTTAGATAAGGCACATGTAAAACAATTCTTAGCTGCATCAATATCTTTATTTTTCCAATAACATTCTCCAAGATTATTCCATGCTTCAGTTAATGATGGATCAAGCTTCACAGCTTTTGATAGGAAATCGACTGCTTGGGTATCAAAATCTGCTGTGACATTCAATGCTTTTCCTCTCAGACTGAAGTACAATGCTTTGTTTTCAATACAAACTATAAAGAAAGATAACACAGTTTATATTGGGTATGGAGACAAGATTTTTATTAGCACTTGCTGTAAAAATTTTGCAACGGCTGAAATAGGTTGCCAATGTCAATTTTCAGACAAATTAGTGTAGTTAGCACATTTTACTATCTGAAAATGTTTTCCCAGGAAATTTGTTTAATTTTTGTTCCAAATTTGTTTGAGTTAGTAGAATCAAGATCAACAGAAAATCTAATCAATCAACAGTATGCATTAACATTCAAGGAAAACTTTTCAAGAGTTTTTTTTTTACATTAAAATTGCAAACTTTTGGAGGATCAAACTTTTGAATAATTCTTTTGTCCGAAAGTTTAATTGTTTGAAAGTTTTAAATTGTGTGAAAATAGAAAAATACAAAATTTTCCCATGCCACTGTTAAAAAGTGATATACTGTTGCTGGTGATTTTGCTTCCAAAGTGAATTTCCACATTGCAGTTGTTAGTAACAAACAATGTTCTTGAGTCGATGAGGGTACCTCTTGTTTTCGTCTGCAATCTTGAAAATTGCTTTTTTATGCTTTGGATGCATCAATATGTATCTATATTGTTACTTTAACCTGCATATGATTAAATAACATAGAAATTGCAACTAGTTTTAACATAATATTTTGGCTTTATGCAAAAATTGTGTGTCCGAAAGTTTTTTGTCTGAAATCTTTGAAAAAGCATCCAAAACTTTCTGTCCAAAGTTGTTTTTTTGAAACTTTTTCATCTGAAAGTTTTTAATCTTAATGTACTCACACTGCAATTTATCTAAAATTCTAAGTGTTTCCCTCAAATTTTTCTCCACATCTGAAGCTTTTTCTCTAGCTTTTTGAAGACCATTCATTTCAAGGTAATGATCTCTGAAGTGGTAAAGTGAATTCACAGCATCCTGTCATGAAAAGAAAAACAGAAATACTGCATCATGCATTACATTTTAAATCTAGAATGTCTTGACCTTATTTCAAATGTAAAGATTCACTTGTGTGTGGACGGTGTAATATTGGAAACCAATTTTACACAAGATTGCCTTGTGAAAGGAAGATTGTCATTACACACATTTGATTTTATGTAGCAAGTGCACAAAGTCTAAGCATTTTCTAGTCGTCTTAAACTGGATTAAACTAAATGCAAGAGACCTATCCTGTATGAAAATACAAGGCCATGTAATGGCCATGTACAAGCCTTATAGTTATGGCCTTGTAACCTTGTTATAGCCTAGAATAGCCTTTCTGTAGCCTTGTAAATGGCTCGAAAAATGCTAATTAGCCTTGTGGAAGCCTTGTGTTAGACTGGTTGCAACTTGGAATCTTACTGATAGCCTTGTAATTTTCTTCAAAGGTTAGTACAAGGTCATAGCAAGGTCATAATCCCTGCTACAAGGCTAAAACTTGGCCTGTACAAGGCCAAGTTTAGCCTTGTATTTTGGTACAGGTATACAAATAACAATGTTGTCCAATAATCAGACGAATAGTTTTAGCCTTGTGATTGTCTTATTTAATTCTTCTTCAAGTTTATTCACACACAGAGTAAACTTTTTTTCATTTATTCCCCAGTTTATTCAAAGCGTGCACAAGGAACAGGCTTTTCATTCTATCGTAGGTTCGTTGGATTTCGTGTTTCATTTCATATATAACGTCTCTGTTTGTTTTTTATCATGCCTGCCCCTGATTGATTGATGGATCTCTGTTTGGCCTGCTGGGGAATGCAGGTAAAGCTTATTCCAGACAATCATTCAACTTTTAAGAATCCAAATTTTGGGACAAATGCACTTTGGCGGACACAGTTTCCAAGGAAAACAGAGGTTGAATTGAATTGTATTGTCCAAACTAACTGCTGATTGGCTTTCTAAACAATAGTGATGTAAATCCTATCATCTGATTGGATAATGCAAGATTCGAACGTAATTAGACTAATTCGCAATTACTGGAGAACGTCAACATGACCCGGACTGCAGAGTACGGCAGTTTCCAACGAGATCTCGGGTGTGCAAGAGCAAAATATCAGGTGTGCAAGTGTGCACTTTAATTTAAGTGTGCACTTCAAGTGTGCATACGAATTCTGAATTTGTATTTGTAAGAAAGTCTAAAAAAGACAAAAATTAACATGTAAAACATATACCAATTGGGCCTAAAATCCCGAAAAATTTGATTCCACGCGACGGAATTTCATGACTTATCACAATGAATACAAGATGCCAACTATCAAAATGTGACCATGAATGAGACTGCCAACAGTGATAAATACAACAATTATAGTAAGTTTACAAATAAATTGCTGTTGTATTTTTCATCGGAAGCTCTTCAATCGTCAGTGTGGCACAATAAAAGCAGCAAACAATAGAGCCCCACCCAAATTACAGTGTGCCACACCCTTTCTAAGGTGTGCAGTGAGATTTCTGGAAAAAAATCTTGGGTGTGCACTTGCCGTACTCTGCAGTCAGGAACATGACTTAAATATTATGGCCTAAAACTGCAGCAGGAACCGGCAAGCAATGAGTTCGTTTCGCTGCAAATTTTTGGGGGCTGCCGCCCCCAAGCCCCCGCTAGTTCAATAGGTATACTTTCAGAGGCGCTGGAGGCTCCATGATGCGGCGGGGGCAGGAATCGCAGAAAGGGCACCTTAGGATGTCAAAATTTGCCGTTGAAAATAATCGGGAATCTTCACTTAGGATATTGTGCTCAACATCTATTTTGACACGGGTGTCGCCAGCCCAAAAAGCTGGGGCGGAAAGGTACAAGGGGGTCTGGGGGCAATGCCCCCAGAAAAAATACTCCTGGCTACGCCCTTTAGACCCTCGGAAAACATGCGAAACGCCCTTCAGACACTCGGAGAACATGATGGGAATGCTCTTTTTATTATTTTTATCTATTTTGATATTTCTGGAAAAGCAACCATCTCAAGCAGTACTTTTTACAACAGCGGGCATTTTGGTGCAACAAAAATCGAAACAGAGAAGAACATCATATATTTATTTACGAGGAAGGAAAAAATATGGTTAGAAACAGCGGCGTGGCCAGGGCAAATTAAGTGGGAGTTGAATGTAAAATTAGGGGGTCTGGGGGCGAAGCCCAGGAAATTTTTTGGGGCCACGCCCTTTACTTTGGCTTAGAATGCATCTTCCAATATCATGCTTGCCTTTAGCGACGAGGAAACCTTGATCGTTTTGTAGCAGTTATCCTATGAATCAGAGCACGAGGAAAATTTTTGAAGAAATATCCTTTATTTTGGCTTAGAATGCATCTCCCAATATTATGCTTGCCTCTAGCGACAAGGAAGCCTTGATCTGTTTGTTACAGAAATGCTATAAATCAGAGCACGAAGAAAATTTTTGAAGAAGTATCCTTTACTTTGGCTTAGAATGCATCTCCCGATATCATGCTTGCCTTTAGCGACAAGGAAAACTTCATCGTTTTGTGACAATTATCCTATAAATCAGAGCACAAGGAAATTTTTTAAAGAAAGATCCTTTACTTTGGCTTAAAATGCATCTCCCAATATCATGCTTGCCAGTGGTAAAATGGAAGATTTGACATTTCTTGGAAAATTCTTACCCAACCTATACGCAGCTATTTTCTCCTCGGTTTTAGAGGA
>REGL01000047.1:381353-395998 GCA_004194395.1 Aurelia aurita complex sp. Pacific
GGCAGATTTTGTAATACAATGGCAACAGTTGCTTTTGATTGACATCTCAAGTCAAAGCAAATTAGCGACTGCAGACAAAGGAAATTCTCTCAACCAGTAGTTCAAAACAAATAAAGCCGCAAAAGTTGCTCCGAAACCAGTGGGGCAAACTCTCACCTTGTGCACGCTATAGGTGGTTTCTAAGAGAAGTTATGTGCTTATAACGAAAGTTATATGTTACGTCTGTAGACTATTCCCTAGAGACATCTTCAATTTGAAATTTTTCTTGTAGTCCGTTGGCTGTTACAACATTGGAACAATGCGAGATGCTGCGGTTCTCAAGTACGGCATATGAGAGAGTAGTCAAGGTATGTAATTTTTATACCGGGTGACATGAAATTGTTTATACTTTTGAAAGCCTGTAGCCCTCAAACCATTTTCAGATTCCTAATAACTGATAATGCTTGCTTAGCTAACAAGGACACATTTTGTAACACAATAGCATGAGTTGCTTTTGTTGACACCTGAATTCAAAATGACTAGCGATTGCCAACGAAGGAAATGCCCTAAATCAGTAATTCAAAACAAACGAGGCCCCAAAAGTTGCCCCGAAACCAGTAGGGCAAATTCTCGCCTTGTGCACGCGAATGATGGTCTTTAAGAGAAGTTATGTGCTTATAGCGAAAGAAGAAGGGTAAATCTAAAGATCCTCCTAGCGGATTTTGTTTACTTGATTCAGAAGCCAAGCAGAAGGTATTTTAATTCTCGTGTATTTGAAACAAATTACTACACAGCTCCTGAATCAAATAAACAAAATCCGCATGGTAAAACGTTAGATTTACCCTTCTTCTTTCGCTATAAGCACATAATTTCTCTTAAAAACGACCTTTCGCTTGCACAAGGTGAGAGTTTGCCCTACTGGTTTCATGGCAACGTTTGTGGCTTTGTTCGTTTTGAAGTACTGGTTGAAAGAATTTCATTTGTCTGCAATCGCTAATCGCTTTGAATTGAGGTGTCAATCTGAACCTTCACAAGAACTGAACTTATCTGCAAGAAGATAGCACAGGAAGCACGAGAATACATTGTAACCCTATTGGCCCTTTGGCTTTAATAGCATTGAGTCCACATAAATAGCGCGCTCATGACCGATATCAACTCCTTTTAATCATAAAGCAAAAGTTGTGATTTAATCGCTATTGAAATTAAACCAAAGAAATTCCTGAGGATAATGCAAGGATTAAGAAGCCTTTAGTCTCCACTGCTAATGACTTTAGCACTATTATGCGATTACAAAGGGCCGTCAGCGGTTTGTCAGCAAAAATTCAGGACAGCGTTAACGCTCAGCTATTTATATGGACTCAATTCCTTTAACATCGAACAGAATAGTGACGTGAAAGCAATAAACTAATAGAACTTTGAAGGGGTGGAAAGTAAAATAGTCTAGATTTGACAAGTGAAATCTAACCCAAACTATTGAGACTTGCCTATTCATATTTCTAGTTTCCCGTCCCGATAAACGAAATTGTTTGTGGATTTCTTAACCCTTTTACATCCCGACACTGCCATGGCACAGGTTGTGGAAAGCCATATTCATGCTGAAATCTTTTCATCTCGTACATTTTCTGCAGCAAGTTAAAGAAGAAGAGTCTAACGAAAAATCACAACTCGCTCAAAGTTGCAGAATATTTCATGGTTGGCCTACAATGGCTTTGCGAAAGGTATCAGATAGCTTCACATGGTCCAACAAACCTGCTGGAGAAGGTGAGTTAAGGGGAGTACAAAGACCAGCATGCTTTGCACCAAGTTAGCGACTTGCTCTGCACGGCTCCATGATAACATTCGCAAAAACCTTTGTGCTCCCTTTAAGATATGCATTTTTAATTTGCGGGAGTTGATTTCAATTTCAGCTGTTTCATTTAACCACTAAATCACTAGAGATGAGACTTTTTCAAAACGATTCTCACGACGTCTACCACCTTACTTTGTTTAATGCACATACTTTTCAGTGGTTTTTGGAAAGGGGGCATTTTTCTAAGAGGCTAAACGAAGCAATATATTATTGCAAATTTCTTCATAAAGATTAACACATCCATTTGTGAAAAACTTGGTATAATGTAGAGCTATAAGCGTAATGTAGAGAGATTTGGACGACACAAAATGCTAACATATGCTTGATTACAAAGAAGCATTTCGGACCTATATCAGAGCGTGATTTCGATGAGGACATAAGTCCGAAAGGCCTCAGCTTCAGTCCGTTCAAGTATGTTGTTCTTGTCGTCCAAGCCTCTCTTTACATATGTTGCATTTTAACATGAAAATTCTTGTTGAATTGCTCTTGAAATGTTTTATGAAAGCTGACAGACTTCAATAGGTAAAGAAATTGGAAAGGTTTCTCCGAATGTCCTCGTCATTTTCTCAATTTCATTGCAGAATAACAGGCTTTTCTCAGTGCCTTTAATTATTGTATATCCTCCTTCATTTGGAAAGGGACTTTTACCGTTGTGAACATGTTTTTTCTCTTGACCTTGCAGTATTAACCTCTGAAGGAGAAATGACATCAAATATTTTCTTTATCAAATCTGGAACATGTCAACAATGGAAGACGTTATCTGTAGCATTCACTTACCCAGATGGAAAAAAGGTATATATCAATCAAAAATGTTTCAATGTGTTACATTATTTGATTACCGTAAAAGCTCTATTAAGCCCCCGGGGGTTTATTTGATTTCAGACACTCCCAGGGGGGGGGGCTTAAAATAAGGGAGGCTTATTAGAGAGAGAGGGTCTTATTCACGAAATCAAATGACAAGGATATATATGATAGCTTTTAGTTCTTTCACACCATATTTTTGCTGATTAAACATACAATTTTATGAGTCAAATACATAAATTCGACACAGTTTTATCTCATACCATATCAAAATTAACAAGCAAGTTTATTAAGCTCAATAAATGGAAAATCTTTGGTAACCATTATAATTTGATATAAATGGGGGGGGCTTAATAGAGAGGGGGCTTTTTTGAAATATTGGCTCAGAGTGGATGGGCTTATTAGAGAGATGGCTTCTTCTATGTCAACGACTGGTTCGTTACGGTCGTTAGAGTCTTTTTGGGTCTTTCTAAATGTCCTCAACGATCAAAAGACCATGTATAAACCAAACCATGCTTTAAAGGGTTGGTTTGTTTTCATAGCGTGTTTCAGCTTCTCACACATTGTAGAGTCAGTTCTATCTTTCCAACATGCTTTCTTCTACGAATATCTCCTGCCGTTATCGTGTTGGGGAGACGAGATACGCTTTGTCCTAGGAAACTTATGTGCCCTCCCCCCCCCTACACTGGGTACCAGAGCCTAAAAGGTTTCCTGGGACAAAACGTATCTCGTCTCCCAAACAAGTATACATGTATGTATGTAATATTTTTGCCATCAAAATTCAAATTAAATGTACTTTAATTTGAACTTATGGGCTTATGCGTCAGCAATTTTTCTCTTGAGGTAAATAAGCGGAAAGAAGTCCTTACTGGCACCCTGGGACCTGGAGATTCCTTTGGAGAGAAAAGTGTCATGTTTCAGCAGTCGATTGAACTGTGTATCATTGCCGAGACGCCACTTGTTATTGCTACTATCGATCGACATGACATTGAAGGTAACATTTCACATCAAGTTCTGTTTCATGCACGGGACTTTAGTGGTTACTTTTCAACAGATTTGCTCATTGATAGTATTACCTCATATCCCTGTGCTCTTGCTCTCAGAGAGATTGCATGGAGACTTCTCAACTTGCAAAAATTTGACCTTTTCGCCAGACGTATTACTTGAATCCTAGTTTTTCCTAATACCATCTTAACCATTACATCTCGTTACATTCAACGGGGGAATTAAGGTTTATGAGGTATGGGTAGCCGGAACTCGACATGGTAAGTCTAAATAATCGTCATGTCTATTCCCTGTCAATCGCCTTTAGCTTTAGACCTAAGCCAAAGAAGGGCTTTAATAGGAAACTTTCTGGGATTCTCAAAGCACTAATGCTGTTTTCTCTCTCATTCATAGGTTTGGATTCAGTTACAAGAGATCTTTTCCGTCAAACATGTGAGAGTTTTGACTCAGGAACTTCAGAGGTAAGATCATCTACCGGGTGAATCCAAAAAAGACCCAGCGTTTGAAAGGCTACTGCTCCCTGAATATATAAGCAATGATATTTTGCAACATCTAGTTGAATAGCTAACATGTTCAATAACTTTACGAATTTTTCCTGGCTGAAATCGGTTGCTCCGTTAAGATTTTACAAGGGATTTTCTAAAAAAATGGTCCTTCGAGAAGCCTTGAAAAACGTGCTAAAATCCCGAGCAAGTTTTCCTAATGTGTTTACCTGACAGCCAGCAATGATTTTAGAACGCTTTAGCATGTGCTATCCTCTTAGGGGAGTGAAAATGTCTTCCCCCTAGTATGAATAACTTATTCAAGGGGATTCCATTCTCCCAAAAAGACAAAATGCATGAATGCATGTGAGTCTCATTATTACTAGGGAGGAAAACAACGTGAAATTTTTGTTTGTCATTTTCCTTCGTTTTTGCAGGTTTTCGAAAGGGGCTTTCAGCAGAAAATCTCCCATATCGACGGGAAGGAATGATCCATTAAAGCCGGGTAAATTACTGAACCTAATTCGACATATCGGGAATAAAGCAAGATAGTTTTCAATATTATAGCTTTGATATTGAGGGAGCAGCATTTTATCAAACGCCGGGCCTTTTTATTGACTCACCCGTAGTTACTCACTTCTTTATTTTGCTCTCAAGAAGTAAGCTTAATTTCCATGGAGAGAGAAAATCCGTTTCTGGGCACAGGCTCACTATCCAAGAATTGAAGCAAAAACGGAGCGACGAACAGTTTTAAGATCAGTTACAAAATCATACTGGGAGCGCTAAAAGAACTAGCCACTTTGACAGGCCCCCGGGGGTCTACATAATACAATGACCACCCGGGGATATGCCTGCCAATAGGGTGTCATTTTCGGCTGAAAATTCCGAGACAGGAGTATACCTTTTGCACCTTTATTCCGGGGCCGGTGAGTCCTTTAGAGCTACATTTTCCAGGACAGATCAGATCATCATTTAAAAAGATACTCCAATTCATGAACTTAGTAAATTAAAATGTTAATAGCGTTAGCAATTAGCGAAAAGTACTTTTAGTAACATCATTTTCACGAGAACCATCAGTTTCCCCGATATTATTCCAGGACAGGTATTATGTTTTCAGAATTTTATTCCAGGACAGGGTCATAAAATTTTGTTCTGGCAGACATGTCCCCGTTGTTTTTCTCCAAGGTAGACCCCCCGGGGACAGGCCACGATAAATGGCACACTGGGCCAATTTTGACAATTTTGACTTAATCTTAGCGAATTTTGTCAAAGACACGAAAATATTCATCGATAATGAAATGTTTGCTTTTGACACAGCAAAGTAAAGACATTATACGTTTAAAAGCCTTATTTCGAGCTATTGCTTTGAAGCAAAATACTCAATCTTGCGTACGAGTCATAATTTTCAAATTTTTTATCATTATTGAAGTCTCCAATAATAGTGCGCATTTCTTTCTGTAATTTATGACCAAGCTAGAAGCTTTACATGCACAAAGAAATTGATCTAGCAATCATCAATGCTTTTTTGCAGTATGATTCAAAACAAGGTAGCCCCAAAAAGAGTAGTCAGGCTATGAAAAGAGCTAAATTCGCTAATTTTGAAACCAATTAGAAGAATAACTATAAATTGGATAATAATTTGTTCCTTGATCTACTTGACAAAAAAGAAAATCGAAGATCGGCTGTAAAATTANAAATTCGCTAATTTTGAAACCAATTAGAAGAATAACTATAAATTGGATAATAATTTGTTCCTTGATCTACTTGACAAAAAAGAAAATCGAAGATCGGCTGTAAAATTAAATTTTGGTAATTTTTCAAACGGGAGTACTTTTTTGGGACACTTGGTATGTCACGAAAACAGCACTGGGAATAAACACAGTTCCTACAAGGTAGATGTCCTTGCATGAAACACAGAGACAACATTTTCGTGGTGATTTGGGGAATTAGAGATTATCTGCTGCACGAGCGTTAATTCAACGTTGGAAGAAATTGCTTTATTTTTCTGCATTTATTCATTCAACAGGACATAGTAAAGAGAAACTACATCGAAAGACAAGCTGAAAAAGAGTGGCAGTCAATAAAGGTATTTGATTTTGAATGCTTCGCAGCTATGAAAGTGTTTATGAAGATTTGCAAGTGGGCAGAAGTTGGAAGATAGAAATATCTTCTGATGACTTTCGAATAATATACATTTGATTGATAGTTTGAAAAAGGAACCTTATGAAATACTGAATTTTACTACATTTCACTGCAGAAAAATTAAAAGATTGCACATCAGGCATTATCAACCCTGGTTTCGTTTTCAAACCCATTTTGTTGGTTGAATATTTTCGTGAAAAGATTGTTTTCTGGGTGTGCTGCTCATTTTAACCATACTTTTTTTCCAAACAGGACAGAATTGTTCAAGATGCACTAAATTATCGTGGTATAATGCCAGGCTACAGCAAATGGAGTCGTAATCCTTCAATCAAAGATGTTCAAAGTTTTGCAGGACCATCACATCAATAGAGCACACAAGGTGAAATACAGCACTGGCAAACAGTAAAAAAATGTTGTGAAGAGAATTCTTACTTTTGATATGTGACGGCAGGCGCATTCTTTGTTGAAGGTAATTTCAAATTTAGGGGAAGGTATAACTGAATATGATTCTTTATTATCCCAAAGTCAACCTTTCGTATTATCTGAAGGTCGTACTTGGCCTGTGTTCTCTTCGTTTCGTCTTTTCAGCCTGCACTTATGGCTTTTTGTCCCTCGTTTCCCAGCGTTCTTTGATCTGCTGGTATTATTTGGTCAATAGGGACTCATGATATTACCCTTATAAAGTGGGCCCCCTTTCACAAAATGGCCTAAGGTAGCGGTAGTTCTCGTACACTCAACAAAATCGCTTAAAAATCTGATTTGAAGAGCTTAAAATTGAAAAGCAAACTTTTAGTACAAAGAATGGTGTTTTCCTGACCCACTAATCGCAAAATATATGCCCTTCAAGCAGTAGTCTTCCCCTGTGCAAACAAAATAAATCCATCGCAGCTACGAGAACTCTAGGCCGTATCAACCGTTTTTTTGTTTTCAACAACAATTGTCTAAATAGCGCCTCCTTATTGGTTGAAAACTACATTCTAGCAATTTGATTGGTGAATACGGACCCACTTTACGTGGACCACTTTACGGGCCCACTTTTCATATTATTATGAGTCCCTATTGACCACAAGTGATATCAGCAAATCAAAGAACGCAGGGAAACATGAGAATATATATATACGGTAGATATGCATGATATAAAGTGCTTGCAACGTTACCTCACGTTCATGTGTTATGAAATTTTGATAAGATTTTCGCAAATATCTGTTGATAAATATATCAAGATTTTTACAATATCTGTAAATATCTATAATCATTAATTTAACAATGTTGGTAGCTCTGATGAAATATATACTTTGTACGTAAAATTATCGAAAAATAAACTTTCTAACGAAAATGATCTGTTATCTGTGCTGTTTTTACGTCTTTTATCGAGGACCTGAAATTTTTATGCGCACCTATTTGCGAAGGGCAATCAACCCATCTGAGATCGTCTGACAAACACTCGTTTTTCAAGAAAATTCCAGAAGGTCGCTAAAAATTCTCATATTGTTTTCAAAAATCTCACACACTGTTTCAAAACATTTTATTATTTATGTGTATGAAAGCGCCATAAGAAACTCCACACTTAGGATTTCCAAAAAATGGAGAAACTCCAGTATTAAGAAACTATTTATATTGATAAAGGAACCCTTGTCATATTTAAAAAAATTCCTGTATCATATCATTAGTAAGGTACTTGAGTTATGTCTGGTTAGGGCTTCAAATACCCTGGGTACCAGACTCTCTAACATAAAAACAGAGACCTCTGTTTTTATGTTGGAGAGGCTGGTACCCAGGGTAGGCTTCAAACAACTTCGTTTGGAAATTTTCACGAGGGCACCAGACTTTCACGAGAGCACAGGAATAGATATCAAGATAATTATGGATCACGGATCACGTAAGAAACTCAAGAGACTCTGAGAACTCAAAAGACATATGATGATTTTAAGAAACTTTCTGTACTGGCCTGATTAGTTTCTTATCAAAAATAAGTGAAAAATACCTGCACAATTTCTAGCCCAGTGCAGTCAAAGATAGGACCCCCAAGTTCCCCCAAGTATATTTCTCCAAGCCCCCCCACCCATTCCTCTAAATCGCGCATGTCAAAATTGCGCAAAGAAAGTGAAAGCGGGAAGGAGGCTCGCAGATCGCCATTACTGAAAAGGAAAGAAATTCTGTGAACATCCTTGCAAGAACATCAGGAAAACAGAGTTCAAAGAGCGCAATGGAGAATAAAGTAGATATTAAACAGTACATTACTGATTTGGGTAAGTCGTAATGGATGATTTGACACACAGGAAGATTTATTCAAACAGCTGAAGCTGTGTTTTTTATGAGACCTGCGACAGGTCCTTTATATTGGGATCGGATGGGCCTAAAATTTCGTCTTATGTCTCGTGGCCTAAACTCATGTCTGTTTTGTGATATCAATATTTCTACGTAGGAAACTCAGAACCATTTAGTTTTAACCCAAATGAAAGATTTTCAGTCCATTTTCCGCAGCAGGTGCAGCTGTCATGGTCATGTTCTACATCAGCTGTCTATTTATTTTACTTCTCCAAAAACCAAAAGAGCTGAACCTGTCTCCAGCAGACTGATAAGTTTGCAAAGTGCGCACGGAAGATGTGCGCCTGGCTATTGTTTTAAAAACAAAGACTCTATTATTCTCCTTTTGTTACACTTGAAATTGCATGTGGAAGATCTTCCGTGCGCACAACATAAAAAGCAGTCTGGACCTGTCTGATCAGGAGACCACGACGTACTGTAACTTTCTTATCATGTGGAGCTTCTATATCGATAGTTTAGTAAATGGAAACAACTAGTTTACAGTCATACAATGTCAGTATTGAAAAACACTCTCTTTGCACACCTAAAAGGGCAGTGGGGAGGGTCTAAAAACGCAGGAAAATTCCCGTGGCAGGTCCATGGTGTCCATGTGCTGAAAAAGTTATTTCAAGACCATGGCAAATGTCCACAGAAATCTCCGCAGACGTCCATTATTCGAAACTACGGGCATTCAATTCAATTTTCTACACAGTGCTAAAGTGGACCAAATGCCCTAAAAAATCACAGATGCTCATGGACTTACATTTGATATTCTATGGACACCTGAGAATTTAGCAAACTGTGTCTTACTTTCCACTGACAAGGCAGACACCGCATGGATGCATTCCATGTGCATTCAGCTCTATGGAGAAGATTATGCTAAGAAGAAGCCAGAGCATGGCAACTGCAAACGCAAGATTTTTCATAAAATTTTGATGTGCACACCGATTTTGAAGAAAATCTTGTTGTTCTTTATTGCTTTTCTCTGAACACAAATACGCTACTGCTTTGTTAGTGAGCACACAGAAGACCTCGTTGAGACCTAACCAATGCTCCATAGACTGGAGAAGAAGTAATATAGTTTACACCAGGAAAATTATACAAGAGCAGAATCGTTCTGTTCTAAATTACAGCTCAGTTTTTAGAGCTGTCCACTTTTCAGAACGGAATGGAGCAGAACAGAATGCAACATTCCTAGCCATTCTTATGTGAATACCTGGTAGACTTCCATTATTTCTTTGGCCATTTCCAGACCATTCCATTAAATGCCTGTGTGAATGGGGTCTAAAAATAGACATGGACATTTTGAACTGCATTCAAGCAAATTAATTATCTTGCCAACAGAAAAGAAGAGCTGTGGTTTGTGCCATTCTAAATTGTTTGTGAAAGTGTCAATTTAGCCTAAATTTAATTGGTAGTCTGATTAGTCAATCAATCAGAAATTTTCAAGACTTATTTTGGAAAATAACAAGACATTAGGTAATTTAAAGAATTCTGTTTACCAGGCAGCTTTCTGTAATTTATGCATGCCAAGAGAAAAAGTTCCACAGAAATATTGCAAAATAGTGAAAAGCATCCACACAAATATTATATTAACCAACGTTTGGAAGCTTCATGTTCATATTTCTAAGATATCGTTGTTCATTGACAGGTGGATTAAAATCACATTGACCATTGTTTTCGTGTTTTCTTGGAAGCAGATTTTTATTGGAAATGTACCTAAAGGTCACAGCTATTCTAAGCAATGAATTTCAGGGAAATGAGACTCAATTTCATTGGTTCATCAAGTCCTGAATTTATTGTTAGAAGTGAAAGACTGATGTAAAGTTAATAGATTGCATTATGAAAATGAGTTTATTACAGTTTATTCACTTAGCTAAGGTTTAAATATTGTTATTTGCAGAGAAGAATGCTTCAGCTGATCCAGAGTCTGCTGAAGAAAGTATAAGGTAGTTATTTTAAGACATTTGACATTGAGTTAACAGAAATTATTATGGAACTCACTAGAAACTCTTTCTTGCCTGAAGAGCATATTTTAGCTCTGCAGATCATTTCAAAATGTTGACCCTTTCAAAGCATCAGAAATATTCTTTGTCAAGTCAAAATCAAAAAATGAAAAGTTGTAGCAATGTTTATCACAGTGCAAACCTTGTGCATGTTAAAATGCTTTTAAGATATCATGTCATTGGCCTCTACTTGTAAAGTATGTACAGTACATTGCATCTGACATTGATCAGAATTATTCTCAATTGCCTCTATTTCTAATTATCAATACTTTAAATTCTACAGTGTTACTGAATCTGCAAGCACATTGATTTCATCTCCTGGTAGGAAGGTTAGTGTTTTACCAATTTGTTTTAGCAGCATCTCATATATGTGTTTTCATTGAAAGCTGGTTCATGAAAAACTATTTTGTGACAGCCAAATTTTAAGTGAGATTGGATGTAAAACATTATAAACACACTGTTTAGGAATTTTTCTAAATTTTAGAGAATAATTTGTACAGCTATGGCATATTTTCATGTTGTTCTTATCACCATGTTTTGCGTTTCAGTAAGATAATTTGGATCCGTATGCTTGCAATTCAAGAAGTTCCTCATTTTTAAGAATGAAGAAGGCATCAGAAACATTGAATTCTATTTTCCCTTTTTAGCAATTGATGATGGCAGTGAACTCATCTCTTCAATCTGTTGATCCACTGAGCTTGCTCAAACCTGTCCAGCAAGCACTGTAAGTCTCAAAATTTGTTGCAAAATAATGAAAATTTAAAGAGCTATAACTCTAATGTTGAAGTTAACATAAACTGGGTCAGATTGAGCAAGCTGCCTTCCTTTGACTGCAACGAGTTTAACTTGTCTGGAATAGTTTTATGAATGGTAGGAAATAGTCTCTATTCTAATAGCAGTTGAAGTACAGTAGAAGTATTAACCCTCCACTTCTGTACAAAACCTTGTAAGCTTGGTTTTGTACTGATGGATTAAGTTTGATATTTTCTGGCATTGCTCAAAGGAAACAAATATTATAGGCTTAGCAAAACGTGTTGGGTTTTGTATGAGTTCGTTCTGTTATTATTTCAGCCACTGCACAGGAGATGATAATCAGTCATCTTTCAGTATCTATGGGAATGATGTTTCAGTATTCCCTTGTGAATATGATGAAGCCAATAGTGATGCAAGTAGCAAGGTTTGTACCAGACAATTCACAATCACAAGATTCACTTTTGATTCCCAAAATCGGATTATTCACATACCTCATTAATAGCAATAACAACAGTCAGTGAGGGGGCATGATGGGCTGATGATCCTGTTGTCCAATGGTCCATGGTTTGCTAGATAGTACACGCCACGCAGTAGCAACAGGAATGAGGCAATTGCAACAATAAACATTGTGAGTGGTTCCTTGGCACTCCTTTGATTCATTGGCTGTGAAATTTATGTAAAATGTAAATGATCACATGATCAAAGCTCACAAGGTTTTGCATGAGATAGACAGGTTTTGAAGTATTGTTCAGTCAGCTCCATTGCTCAACATGAGTTATCCAACATTTTAAACTAAGTTTAGGGAGTGTATCGTTTTTTCAAAGTGTTTATGATTAGATGGATGCAAAACACAAAGCAACTCTAGTCCAATGTGAAAAGAAAGTTTCTTCCCCATTTTGAAATGCACTTGTCCAATGCAACTTCCAGTCAAGCGCTTTGTTGTATTGTTGCAAAACTTTGTTGTTGTACAAGNTATCAAAGCTCACAAGGTTTTGCATGAGACAGACAGGTTTTGAAGTATTGTTCAGTCAGCTCCATTGTTCGGTCAGCTTGAAAAAATCACATCCTCTTTCTCATCCACATTTTGTGAAGAATATCACAAACATGAGTTATCCAACATTTTAAACTAAGTTTAGGGAGTCTATCATTTGTTCAAATTGTTGTGATTAAATGGATGCAAAACACAAAGCAAGTCAGTCTACCATATTTTTTTAAAGTCCAATGTGAAAAGAAAGTTTCTTCCCTATTTTGAAATGCACTTGTCCAAATAAACTTCCAATAAAGCTCTTTGTTGTATTGTTGCAAAACTTTGTTGTTGTACAAGCATGGACAAGAACAGGATGTTGAATTTATGCTACCTTTCAAATTCTGCTTGATGTAAGAAGAATTCTGCTTGTTGTAAAAAGAATAGTTTTTTCCCCATTTTGAAATGCACTTGCCTAATGCAACTTCCAGTTCTTTGTTGTATTGTTGTAAAACTTTGTTGTTGTACAAGGACAAGAACTGGATGTTGAATTTATGCTACCTTTCAAATTTTGCTTGTTGTAGTGTGGCTTAATCCTATCTCTTTTTTAAGTAAGCCCAAAGAAAGAATCTTTACAGCTAAAATTTTCAGATCTTTTATCCTAAATTTGTGTCCTCCAAAATCTTCCATTAAAGTGCATCATATCTTACCTTTTTTGCAGATAAGAATTAGTCAAGTTTGCAAATTTGATTGGGAGCAAAGATATTATTTTGGAGATTTAGTTGCAAGCAACAAAACATATGTTGCTTATGTAGTTGGCGGTAAGTTACACTTGTTCTGTCATTGATTATTTGCATAGGTTGTGATTGGGGTATGCAGAGCACTTCTAGCAAAATAAGAGCCCTTGCAAAATATTTCATCATAAAACGTACCATAACTCGGACTTCAATACCACTGTCTACATTTAAAAATGGAACAAGGACCAACAAATTGTTTAATAATCACTTTTAAAATTTTTTTACAGCTATGCTGGTGAAGAGGCTTCTTTTTTATAGGCTTCTTTTTTATAAAAACTTCTTGCTTCAGATCAATCAATGAATTGTCCCCTAGGATACAAAGCGAATAAAAATGATTTGTCCTGTTTTGCTCTAACATAATGAATTGTTCCAATGTTTGGTAGAAACACATTCTTTTGTCATCATTTAGAAACTTACACATGCATAAGCATGATTCTGATTGAAGGCAGTGGTGGACACTTTGCCAAATATTAGGGGGGCAAAGCTATTGTTTCAGTTAAAAAGCATTGTTTATTTCTATTGTCTTCAAACAAAAGACCTTTGTTCTAGCCAGCATTGGGGGGCGATCGCACCCCCTGGCCCCCCCCAAGTGTCCGCCACTAATTGAAGGCCTATTTTTGAATGTTGCGAAACAAGATATAACTAAAATCGCTCATAGATATGAAATGGAAGGACCAATTTCGAACAAAATGTTTTGCTCTATGTTAGCCTTTTTCCTATGCAATTAATTCTTAAAGGGCTAATTTGTGAAACGAATTCCATCAATGAAACTTTCAAATGCCCCACGCTTTTTCTGGCTCATCCGACAGTAACTTTTGTTTCAAGCAGGATCTTTTGAAAATTCTTCATATTTCGTGTTTGTTTTTAGTAAAAACAAGTCGAGATGAGCATGTACGAGTGATAAACCACCACACATCTTCAAGAGTACTGCTCAAAGGATTTGATGGCAAAGTAACAGACATACGATTCGGGGGGCCAGAAGAAAATCATTTAGCTTGCATGGACACTGCAGGAAATCTGAGGATTTTTCTGTTGGCTGAAGATGATGGTATTTTGAAGTATCCTTTCGAAAATGTTGTGTTTAGAAATTCAGAGATTTAGACCCCGTTTACACGGTAGCGGATCAAAAGTGTTGCGGATCAAAGTGTTACGGATCACCCTCCCATCTACACGGTAGCGGATCAAAACTGTATCGGATCACGGTCTCGTCTACACGGTAGCGGATCAGCGGTCACCATAGAAATAGGGCAAGGTCACATCAAGATTTTCTCGGATTTTCAGAGATATCCTTTCAACGTCAAAATTTCAAAACAAACTGCAATTATGATTAAACCTCGTTTGTATGGAAAATATCCTCGTAATGAATCCGAATCAAAATTGATGCGGATCACTTGCGTTTACATGGCACAGAGCAAGAGTGATCCGATACAAAAGTGATCCGACACAAAACGAGTTCGCTTTCGTAGCAGGATCAAAATTGATGCGGATAGCGGAGCAGAAGTGTATCGGATCACTTCGAGCTCGTGTAAACGGGAGGCTGATCCGCAACACTTTTTGTAT
>REGL01000047.1:402037-412886 GCA_004194395.1 Aurelia aurita complex sp. Pacific
GGGGGGGGGAGCTAAATGGAGCTTTTATGAACCACTATTTTTCTGCATTTTGGTAAGTAACATTTTTTTTCCATTTTTAGTTTTGCGTAATCTACATACAAATTTTCGAGTCAAATACACAAATATGCAAACTTGTTTAGCTAAATAAATGGAAAATCGTTGATGATCTCTAGTATTTTATGTAATTGGGTGGGGACTTAATAGTGAGGGGGGGGGAGCTAAATGGAGCTTTTATGAACCACTATGTTTTCTGCAGTTTGGTAAGTAACATTTTTTTTTCCATTTTTAGTTGTTTGCACGAAATGCAGCCGCATGATGGTGAGCCAGTTACAGCACTATTCTTTTGCGACAATCATCTCTCCCAAGAAGAAGGATCTTCATGGCGATTTCTCATAACTGGTGCAAAATACAACACGGAATTGAAAGTCTGGTGCTCAGTATCATGGAAGTGTCTGCAAGTTTTAAGGTAGGAATGCTACTGATCATTAGCTGCAATGTGATATAGCATCTGATTGATAAAGAGGCTGTTCCTTAGACTTATTACCTGGAGTCTCTCGTTTCCTGTGTTTGACTTGATGATGGCGCTTCGGTCAACAGAGAGACTCATTCCCTTACGCTTGTAGAAACGGAATATCTCCTTACTGATTCTACTAATAGATCTTTTCGCTATTCTACACAAGGCTCGATTATGTGGCGTTGGAGTTTCTATCACTATTGTATACCTTCAAACATTGTACAAGACCTGTTGGACCTAAATCATCTGCTACTTTTTTCTCAAAACCACTGATCTTATAATGCCACAAAAACAGTTTTCCAGAACTGCTGTACCATAAAAATTGCTATCAGATCTTAGATAAATGTTCATTCTAGCCATAAATGCAAAAAGCGCCTTCCTCTAGGCCATACTCTAATCAGCACATGAGTTTGCCACAAAAACTTGTCGCAGATTGACATTTTTGTCCGGTTTTACAGCTCTATGTCCATAAGGCTCTCAGTGGAGCGACAACAACTACAACAATTCAACTCAATAAGATGAGCGTAACTAGAGGGTCCTTATGTAGTGAGGTTAGCTGTGTCTACCGTTAAATCGACATTCTTGCAAAATGGATTGCAGCAAAATGCTTTTCCTGAAGCTGCACTTAAAGTCTTTTTGGAAAATAGAAACATACTCTGGTAGATTAACGATCGCAGATTTTGTATATGCATCTAAATATTAAATTTTGCGAACTATTGCTGCGATGTAGACCGATTTCAAGGAGGGTTTCAGAAAGGCCTCTCACCCAAAGGCCAAACTGTGCTGGGAAATCTTATTGATTAAACCGGAATTTTCGTAGACAGATGTGGATATTAGCTTCTTTTACGCCATATTTGTTTACGTCTCTCGGAAAGTACGGGACAACCCGCGCACGTGACTAAAGGCTTAGATTTCAATGGCGGCCAGTTTCATCGCAGCTTCTTTGTAAGTTTCATTGCAGTGTCTTCTTGTCTATGTCTATGAAATGATGGAACTTTTGATATCCATTAAAACTCTCAAATAGTCGGCGTTAGAAAGATAGAACAAATCCTCCACCAAGGCTTCGATCACCAAGATTATCGCAGATACTTTGGATTACTATTCTCTGTGCAAAATCGCCATTAGCTATGTTGTGTGTAGCCTGAACACATTCGATAATTTGACACGCAGAGTCACGCAGAGAGGACGGGTTACACAGCCCC
Organism: Aurelia aurita complex sp. Pacific; assembly: GCA_004194395.1. Lineage (NCBI taxonomy): Eukaryota > Metazoa > Cnidaria > Scyphozoa > Semaeostomeae > Ulmaridae > Aurelia > Aurelia aurita complex sp. Pacific. Next base: position 403,754 of record REGL01000047.1, read on the forward strand.
TTTAAGGGAACTCGATAAGAGCATTTAAACTGACTACTTTTCAGGTAATATATTGATTTCTCAGCTGCGTTTGCTGTGTTGTTTTTAGGCCATATTTTTAGCTCGTTTTACCCAGGTTAAGAGTGAATATAATGATTTTGACTACGTCAGTTGCTGACATTGGAATATAAGATCTTAAATAATTCTCGAGAGTAAATCTTTTTTTCTATTTTTAGGTTCTGTGCGAACCCACAAACAAGTCCTTCTGAAGAGTAAGTATACATTTCTACCTAGCATCCGAAGGTAGTTTTAGGACGCTGAGAAGCTGAGCTTATCTAAGCAGCGTCCTGGTCCTTCCTCTCGATGTGACCACACCTCGTGATTCCTTTAGCCTGGAATTACAGAGAGTTGGTGACTCTCCTCACACTTATCCAGGGATTTGCAAACTTTTTCCACCTCTCCCACTGTTACATTTCATTGAAACTTTTTATCCAAGTTTCGGAATAATAGGAATGATTGTTTCGAGCTGGTAAATAAACGTCTACGCTTTTTGTTCAATTTTATTTAACCTCGATTTTGGCGAGTCCTGGCAGTTCATTTTGGTATTGCAATTTTTATGTTTATTTATTTTTCCTTTCAGGAGAAATCCATTTCCACGGTTAAAGCCACTGCTGGATAAATCTGCTTTGTTTTTCATTCTCTCAGATGTTAAGAGACAGGTAATCAAGCAATCAGAATTCAAACTTGTATTTCAATATTTAAGTATTGCAACATTTTTATAAAAGCTTTACTCTCGCACTGATTATGACTGATAGAAATTTAAGATAGAAAATAGCAGATTAAAGATTATATAGTGAGCAATTGATTCATATCAGCCAATTGGGAAGCCTGCTTAAGTTTTTTTGGAAGCCATTAAGTCAGTGAAAACACAAAGAAAGAGTGAAGAGGTTCATTGCCAAGTTCAATAAACTTCACACAGGCCTCTTTTCATGGACATTAAACATTTTTTTAGCCACAAAGCCGTCATTTGAACGAACAAAGGCTTGCCAGAATGATCTGATTTTTTTAAGCATATGTTTAAAGTGCATATAGACTGGAATTCAATCACATACAATTGCATGTATTTTTGGCAAGCCAATGAGGCTTCGTATCTCCAGAATTTTAAAGGTTTTCTGTTTCTCAATGATCAGACTTCCTGTATATCATTGGAGAAAATATATATTCGTTAACTGAAACGTAACAGGTTTATGCAAGGTTAAACGTTTAAATTTGCAAATAGCTAGTAAATCTAAAATTTAAATCTAATCTAAAATCTAATCTAATCTAAATCTAAAACATTAGTAAATCTAAAATATTACAGCCCTGAAGAAGTCCTGCATGGCAGGACGAAATATTGGCATAAAATTTATTCAACCATTTGCGGCTTTTTTTTTGTTGTATTGCGGTGTTTCTGCCTTTCAACTTATTAATTAATTTGTCACCGCAAGCATCTTCGGATCCGACAATTGACGCTGGTATCGTGGCCTTTCCTTTTTCAAATTATTAAATCTAAAATGTCCCTTTTTAAATGGAAGGTGCACACGTGCAGTGAACAGTGGATAACGATGAAACAATGAAACAATGTGTTTGAATGTTTTCTTTGTTAATATTTATAGAGAAACCTATTTACCATCCCTTTTAAAGTTGGATTTTTTGAAATTTTGTGGGTGAATTTTTGCATCAATGTATGTTTTTGCCACTATAGATTCTAAATGACAATTTTTCACTCTTGATTTCTTCCAGGCTCTATATAGCTTTTCAGAGGAAAATTAGTTTCAATGTTGTGGGTAAATTCTTGCATCAATGTATGTTTTGCCACCATAGATTCTGAATTGTAATTTTTCATTCTTGATTTGTTCCAGGTTCTATATCTGCTCCAACTCTACCAAAACTCTCAAGAAGGCACGGCACATTTCACCTCGTTAACAGAATGCATACTCGCACAGCCTATGTTGTCATATTCTCTTTACCATACTAAGGCAACGAAAAAGAGCTCGCATGAAGATGAGACAGAGAATGAGAATGGAGCAGATGCTAATGATGAAGATGATGATCATAACGAGGCGAGAAATACGAGTGATTTTGATCATAATGGCGCCCAGGATGATACTGATCGTGATGATGTCTCTGATATGCTTGGGGATACGCCGAGAAGTGGATATCTTGTGTCATTGAAGATGTTTGGTATTCATGTCAAGTAAGCTGGGGTTTTAAAGGGGCTCCGTCGTCAAAATGTAAACAAAACGATGATTTTTGCAGTTTTTTGAAAGGTGATATCACATAGGATTTTCGTACTTTTTTCAAAATGAAAGTTGCTGTTTGGGCATTAATCCTTGTACTTCACTAAGGAACGAACCAAACATTCATATCATCTGCGATTACTCGGATATAAGTGGATTTTTAACGGTCACTTTTTTGTGGCTTGGGTGAAGCCACCAAACAAACTGCAGAGAACAATGGATGAACAATTGATAATCCCCGACACGTGCGAGTTTACGGATTTGTTTACTGTTTGACGACGGAGCCCCTTTAAGGATTTGGTGAAGGATAGTACTCTTCGTCAGAAAATCTTGCTTATAGTGTAATTTTAGAATGATGAATGTGCTGCCCTTGCAAGACAGGCGAGTAGGACCCCACTTTACTACCCTGTACGCTGAATTACGCTGTACAATCCATCAAATCAATATAAAATAAACAACTTCGCTGGAAGTTGTGGATGAAATCTTTCCCGCTCCCAGAAAGAAAGATATCGTGTCGGCCTCCGTTTGTGCTCGCTTGAGATCTCGTCTTAAAAAATTCTCATTGATACTGTTTCTTCTCCTTTGTTGAATATCCCCCAAGGTCTGTTCATTTCACAGAATGTGTAACATTTCTTTTCATTTAACTGAATGAATCGTAGTTAAAGGTAATATGTCCTTGTAAGTACAGCGGCTTTGCGGGGGCATGTCAAATTTATGTGATGTATCATGTGATCACTTTGATAATAGAACTCCCTAGATGGCAAGGAGTGATCTAAGCAGACTGATGACTTACTTGCGGTTGCGCTTTCGGAGCTGAAATTTTAGTTTGTATGTGATCAGTTAAATTCTGCCAATCACAGCGCGCTCTGCGAGGCTCTTCATCAGCATCATGTCAGTATATTTTAACAGAATGTATACGTGGCTATACTTACATGGACACATTTCCTTTAAAATGTAGTCAAAATGTGTTTAAATTGTATATAATGTACTTACAAGTATATCGTCAAATACAGTAAAAACCCGCACATAAGAACCTTAGATTTTGAACTCAGCCTGTTTAGGCTCTTATGCAATGAGGTACATCCAATAATCAGGGTGTAGGTTCTTAACAAAGGGAAATATGTGAATCTATATCTTAGCTAAACTTATTTACACTCTTGGCCCTATCTATTCCTATCCAAGCTTACCCAGTTTACCCCTGCAGGCCTTGTATATCACAGTTCACGTAATGTTATGGAGTTCACGAAAGAGGTTGATTGGCAAAAAGATAGCATTTATTTCCCAATGTATGAACAAAACGCTAAATTAAGAACCTTGTTAAGATGTCAGCCTTTAATGGTTCTTATCTATTGGGTACAAAATATATTATTTCAGGCTGTAGGTTCTTAATAGATGAAGGTTCTTATGTGCAGGTTTTTACTGTATATGTTCAAATTTCTTTCAGGTCATTACAGAAATTGCACATTCGATATTCACCATACTGCTCAGTACCACCACCTACTCCTTCAATATGCACTGCGGTTTCATCTGAAGATCATATGTGTAAGTGGAACCTTACTTTTCCATTAATTTTCGCACACATGGTTTTAAATTAATTTCTATGGGAAAGTCTACCGGTTTTTATTTTTAAATACATGTTACTATCTACTCCACAAGTTAGTACAGTAAAAATCCCCGTATAAGAACCTAGTGGATTAAGAATCTGCAGACTGAAATTTTGCAATTAGACCCCCATTGTATAAGAATGATATTCAAGACAGACTTTAGAATGATATTTGGTGTACAGTAAAACCCCCGTATAAGAACCTAGTGGATTAAGAACCTGCAGGCTGAAGTTTTTGAAATTTGTCCCCCATTGTATAAGAACCCATTCAGCCTGGAATTTGAAATAGGTTCTTATTTGTAGAGACCATGGGGTCTTATTCACAACAGAGGGTTGTGGAAGAATAAAAGAATTGCATAGTATCCGATGAGAAGCTTTTAAAAGCTTTTCTTTGGATTATATCAACATTTCTGATTCTTCCAAAAATTTCTGTTGTGAATAATACCTCATTAACTCAAGCGATGTGAACTGACAGTAAATAATGGGCCTGAAGTTTGAATCTGAAAAAAAGAAATTCCTGAAAGCCCTGAATAATATAAGAACCAATTTAAGAACCTGAACAGCCTCATTTTCCACTAAATACCCAAAACATAAGAACCTAGTGAGGCTGACTAGCAAAATTGTAGGCTCTTATACGCCGGTTTTTACTGTACTATACAACCATACAAAACTACAGGGACAAGGCCACGAGGAGCAAATAGCATGTCTACCCCATGGTCATCACATTTAACGATAAAAAGACGCTAACAGGACAGCACATAAAAGAAAGCAAGAAAACAAATACTTGTAAATTAAACACTGTACGTTGATATATTATAGGTTACATATTGTGTTTGATACAACATACGGCTCAAATGTTTGAAAAGGTCGGTGTAAAATTCTATTGCAGTTTTCTTTGAAATAAATGGCTTGGAAGGAACTTAGGGTTTTTGCTGTAAATCTACCGTGGCAATTTATTGATATCTTCCTTAGTTTCAAGATGGCGGCTTTTATTAAATTTGAGGCTATGACGTCATCAAATTTATAAATCCTAAACTAGAAAAGCTACAGATTTCTGCTTGCTACCATGCTGTAGGCCTTCATAAAGTATGGGTTTCTTTAAGGTTATATGCTTCCTCTCTTAGTTTAGGATTTACGATGATTTAAATTTTTTCAAAATTTTCCATGAATTTTTTCAAAAATAGTTAAATTGCTGCCATTTTGAAAAAAATCAAGATATCAAAAAATTTCCACGGCAGATTTACAGCAAAATAACATAAGTTCCTCTCAAGCCATCCAATTCAAAGAAAAATGCAATGTAATTTTACATCGACCTTTTTTAAAGATTTAAAAGATTTGAGCCCTATGCTGCTTTGATACAGTTATTTATCTATCTTATAGCTGCTCGGGATGCCATGTCAGACATAACAGAAGGACAAAGTAGTTTAATCTCCGATCTGGAAGACACAGATAGCTTTGCTACGGCTAATTTTAAACCCACAAAGATGGACGAAAGCGTGCAAAGTAACACAAGCAGTATTACGACAGTTACGGCTGTTGCCAGTACTCAAGTTACGCCACAGAGGGTAGAGCCGCAAAGTGATACTGATGAAAGAATCAATGGCAAAGATGAACGGAGAGCAAAGGGAGAAATTGATGTACCGGAAGATTACGAGGTTAGTGCTTAAAGGGGCAGTTGGACGTAAAACATGGGTAACAGATTCTGCGTAACACAATCCCATTCGTATAGGCCTAAAATATGGTATTAGAATGGCAGATGCAACGAACGAAAAAAGTCTAAGTAATTGGCACACTGAGGCCTTTCAAACTTATGTTATCATCAGAGTATGAGTAACTAAACCAATGCAAACTTTTATATACGTATGGCTAAGTAGTATTTGTAAAACACTGTTAAGTATGGTTTGCATGATTGATTCCAATTGTTCTTCGGAAAGGTGAACATTTTTATGTTCTGAACTGGTTTTGTTTGCTGGCATCCTTACGAAATATTTGGTAAAGGTGGTACGATAGAATATGGTATTAAAATATAATATGAGACTTTTTTCGTTCGTTGCATCAGCCATTTTAATACCATATTTTATCGTACCACCTTTACCAAATATACATATAGGCCTAAATATACAAATCAAAGAAGGTATCCTCCCTTAGTAGTCAAGGAAGTCCCCCCCCCCGCTTATATCAAATACCAGAGCTTACCAAAGATTTCCATCTATTTAGCTAAACAAGTTTGCATGTTAATTTTGATATGGTTTGGGATCGAAAGTGTGTCGAATTCGTGTATTTGACTCTTAAAAATTATATGTTGATTCCGCAAAACATTGTTTAAAGAACCAAAAAGTTATCATTGATACCCTTGCCATTTGACTTTGTGAATAAGCCCCTCTCCCCCTCTAATAAGCTCCTTCTAGAGTCTCCAAAAGTAAATTAGCCCCCCCGGGCTTAATAGAGCTTTTGCGGTATTGAAATGGCTGTAAATTGTTCGTCATAGCAATCTCGGTTTTGCAGCCGTCCTTCCTAATTTTCTGTCTATTTGCATTCCAGGTACTGAGCGAGGGAGAAATTGAAAAGAGCGCGTCGGTTGAAAGCAGTCGATCGTCAATTGATGCATCTTCTGAGAGACCTAAATCCGGGACTTTCACAATCTTGAAGCGTCCTACACAGGCTACGAGGGTAGCAAGCACAACAGACGATGATCAAGGATCGCTTACAGATAACGAAAAGGCCAGGAAGCAAATTCTTGCAGAATTGGGGATCAGTTCGCCGAAAAGATCCGAGAAGCTCCCAGAGACGGCAAGAAGGCGATCAGGCACGCCACCGGACACAGAGCGAAGTGGAAGAGTGGTTACTTCCCAAGAGACGGAGACGAAATCGAGTGAAGATGTTGATAGTCCCAGAGTTTTTTTGGCCCAGCNAGCTCCCAGAGACGGCAAGAAGGCGATCAGGCACGCCACCGGACACAGAGCGAAGTGGAAGAGTGGTTACTTCCCAAGAGACGGAGACGAAATCGAGTGAAGATGTTGATAGTCCCAGAGTTTTTTTGGCCCAGCAATGTCAAGATGACGTAATGACTGGTGATCTCCTCGGTTTAGGTTTGAATGAGAATGTCCCAGATGATGAAAAAAGACCGATGTCCAAGAAACAAGATGTGAGTTGCTTTAAATTTTTGAATTTTCCAATAGTTTTTATGGAACAAGCCAGAACTGTCCCTGAGGATAATAGCAGAAAGTGCCGGGTGGTGGACCAAAAAGAACTTCAAATGCTCCAAATTCATTTTATTATTATTATTAATTCTTTCATTTAAAGTTGGCCAAAAAATTATGGCTATAATTGCTAATTAACGACAAGTATTTGCAAAATACATAAAATGTTATAAGGAAATTATGATTTATAATAAAATCCTTGACCAAATGTAGACGACTTCTTGTCCATTATTTCCCTGCGTTCTTTGATTTGCTGATATCATTTGGTCAATAGGGACTCATACCATTACTCTTATAAAGTGGGACCCCTTTAGGTTCGCGTGAAGTGGTTCTGTATTCACCAATCAAATTGCTAGAATTTAGTTTTCAACCAATAAGGAGGTGCTATCTAGACAGTTGTTGTTGTTGCAGACAAAAAAACAGTTGATACGGCCTAGAGTTTTCGTAGCTGCGATGGATCTATTTTGTTTCTACCGAGGAAGGTTACTGCTTGAAAGGTATACTTTTTGCGATTAGTAGGTGAGGGAAACACTATTCTTTAGTCTAAAAGTTTGCTTTTCAATGTCTAGAATCTTTAAACCAGACTTTGAAGCGATTTTGTTGAGTGTACGAGAACTCCCGCTAGATTAGGCCATTTTGAAACAGGGGGCCCACTTTATGAGCGTAATGCTATGCGTTCCTGTTGACCAAGTGATATCAGCAAATCAAATAACGCAAGGAAATAAGGGACGAAAAGTCGTAAGTTTAGACCAAATGCAGAGAATACTTACAATATTGGAATCAATCGAAGTTTGGTTGATACCCTAAAGGCTGAAGTATTTTTGTGATGTTTGCTCCAGTTTTCTGAGCACTGGAACTATTTGTAAATATTTTGTTGCAAAGATCCGTTGCTTCAAAAGAGGCCTAAAACATCCGATCAAAATTAAACATTGTAAGTTCGAAAAATGTTTCAGATTCAGAAAAGTACAGTGGTAGAATTAAAATAGCTAAAATTTTCTTTCGGCCGTTCAATTCAAAGAAATAAGTCTTAGAATTTTACACTAACCTTTTTAAAGATCTGCAAACCTGATGGGCAGGTAAAACTACCGGGTGTCCCAAAATGATATATTATCGTTTGATTGCTTATATGTCCATAACCAATGAACCAATTTTCAAAAACTTTATTTTATCCAATTGCCGAAAGGCTAAATTGTATTTGAGGATGTTGGTTGTGGTTTTACGCCGATGTTTTCATGTCGAAAAGAAGATTGATAAACTTGCTGAAATTAAAGCCTTAGATGGCATGAAAAAGAAACGGCCTTCTTTTCCAGTCAACATTTTTGATGTGATACAAAAGGCTGAACTTAAATGTCGTTTAGAGAATACGAATTCAGTTAGTACTAAATTTAGAGAATATGAATACGAGTTCAGCCTTTTGTATCACATCTAAAATGTTGACTGGAAAAGCAGGCCGTTTCTTTTTCATGCCGTCTAAGGCTTGAATTTGAGCAGATTTATCAATCTTCTTTTCGACATGAAAACATCGTTGTAAAACCACAACCAACATCTTGGAATACAATTTAGTCTTTTGGCAATCAAATAAAACAAAGTTTTTGAAAATCGGTTCATTGGTTATGGACACGTAAGCAATCAACCGATAATCGTACATCACTTTGGGAAAGCATAGGTTCCAAATCTTTATCTCGGCGTAAAAAGGTGGGTGTAAAATTCAATGACCTATTTCTTCTGATTGAATGGCTTGAAAGAAACTTTAGATACTTATCTATAATTCTACCGTTGGACTTTTCAGAAATTTTGAATACTTTTGGAAATTACAGCGTATCTTACATTTCAACTCATATGAGGATGTGACGTCATCAAATTTCTAAATCATAAACCAGATGAGTGACAAACTTTTGCTTGATACCATATTGTAGGCATTTATAAACTATGGTTTTCTTCAAAATTACTTCATGTTACGTCAAACAGTTTAGAAATTACGATGGTTTTAAGTTTTTTTGAAAATTTTTCTTGAATTCTTGAAAAAGAAGAAAAACACTCTAATTCTGAAAATATTGAAGATTTCAGAAAAT